>JAQMYM010000008.1:16851343-16864241 GCA_030014255.1 Parauchenoglanis ngamensis | reverse complement strand
CAGGGATGTTATCTGGTCCAGCAGCCTTCCGTGGGTTAACTCTGCGAAGAGTTTTCCTCACATCCTCAGTGGTTAGTTGCAGCACCTGCTCGCTGTAAGAAGGGGTGGTCTTCTTCGCTGTTACGTTGTTCTGTGCATCAAACTGTCAGCCAACCATATGCATGATTGGCTAAGAGTTCCAAAAAAAAAAAGACTGATTTGGTTCAAAATTCAAGAATAGCTTCTGCACCAATGGGTGAGTGACAAAGAATAGTATGGATTGATTGGCTAGGAGTTCAGGCTCTTTAGAATGGACATGTTTGGCTGAGAATTCCAGAAGAGAATTTACATGATTGGCTGAAAGCATACATATACGTAGAATACATATGACTGGTTAAGTGTTCCAGAATAGAGTACACATTATTACCTAAGACTTCCAGGACTCCAGATTGCATAGTGATTGGCTGAGATTTCCAGTATAGAATTTGTAAGAATGGCTGAGAATTCCAGAGCTGAATGCATATGACTGGTTGAGAGTTTCAGAAATGTTTGCACATTATTGGCTTACAGTTCCAAAATATAATGTCCATGATTGGCTGAGAGTTTAAGAACACCACAATAAAAAAGATTGACAGAATTCCAGAATAGAATGTGTATGATTGACTTGGAATACCAGAATGCAATGTCCAATGACTGGCTGAGAGTTCCAGAGAAGAATACAAATGACTGGTTAAGGGCAGAATAAATAGAATGGCCATTATAAACTAACAGTTGCAGAATATAATGCACATGATTGGCTGAGATTTCCAGAATAAAATGCATATGGTTGGCTGATGGGCTAAAATTTCTGGAACTGTAGCATGCACATGTAGCATGTTGAGATGTCTAAAATAGAGTCTGCATGATTGGCTTAGTGTTCTAGAATGCAATGCACATCATTGGCTTGAATTTCAAATTCTAGAATGCTCATATTTTAGCTGAGAGTTCCTTAAAAACTAGAACCCACCTGATGATTGCTACAAATGCCAGACTGAAAGTGAATGGTTGAGAGTTTCAGAATAGCTAGTGCACTAATGGGCTAAGAGTTCCAGCATATAATACACACGACTGGCTGAGAGCTCCAGACTGGAATGTGTATGATTGAATAGTTCCAAAAGAGAATGTGCACAAATATCTGTGTTCCGAAATAGAATGTGCAGAATTGTATAAAAAATATTGTTTATGATTGGCTGAGAGTTCCACTACACAATGCACCTAAACTCAAGAATGAGAGAAAGAAAGAAATCAAGACCCCATTGTTGATTGAATTTCTATAACTTCACACCTGGTTTTTTTTGCATTTTATACTTAAATGTTGGCATCATATTGTATTGCTCATTGTCTCCACTAGAGGGCAGCAGCATCTAATACTTACTAAATCTGTCTCGGACATACACAATGACCAAATTGGGCATCCTGGCCATTTTTATTTTTATTTCTAAATCAAGTTTGTGTTTTACTTGATGAGGTATTCCTTGTATTACATCCTGGTGTTATATTAAATACTGTAATTCTTTTGTTTGTTTTGGAAAACAAACAAATAAAAGTGAATGTTTGCCAGTGGACCTGTTGTAGAAAGCATTTTAGTGCATATATACGTGTAAAAGTGTGTTAAGCCAGACTAAGGATTAGGAAATGTAATGACAGAAGTGGCAGAACGGCAGATTGAAACTACACAGTCTCCATTCTTGAGTGTTTCAGAGTGTTGAATCAGCAAGTCAGGATGAAAAGCCATTTTTAACTGAGCAGCTCTCACATCTCAGAGCTCTGCTCTATCTAAATGCTTACGACTGCAATTACCCAGGCCCTTTGCTCAATCAGACCAGATTTACTTCCAAACAGCCAATGAATCCTGTCATTATATGATGGCAGGGCCACATCTGGAACACGCTGATAGGAAATCCACCTCAAATGACCATCTTTATGAGAGGGAGAGAGAGAGGGAGAGAGAGAGATAGTTTATGATGGGCCGCACCTTTTCTCTTGCTGTTAGACCATGGCTGCCTGCAGAGATGCTTAAGATTTATTAATACTGTTAGTACAAGCATTTCAATTTAGATTTGTCAATGTCATTATGAGCAGCATGACCTTAGATTTCTATAATAGTGATCAGAAGGCACATACAGTGCAATGCAAGCATTTTCATAGAACCTAACTCCCTGGTTCAGAGGATTAAATGCGCAACAATGTGCCTCTGTTCAGATGCAACAAACAGAGAGCTTTTGTATGATTATACACACATTACATGAGGGGTTTAACCACTAAAGTGCCAGATTAATGTTTTTTTTCCACTAATGGATGTAATAATAAGGTTACAACGCAGTGCAATGTTGCTAGAATATTGTTCTGAACACTGGAACCAAACTGAAATCTAATGCAGATTTGTAAATACAAATTAAGTCCACATGGGATGCAGGTGAACGGTCCATTGTTATACGAATATAGGAAGTCCATTGTTATAAGGAACAGGCATCAGTCATGATTCTGCCCCTCACTGCAAGCACGGCACTTCCGCATTCTGGCGCGAACAACGTAGAACTACAGTTCCCGTGAGCGCACTCTCCCAACCAGGTCACATGACCAGTAACTGGATGTCGATGCTTCCAATCCACGGACAATCATGCCGGTCTTTAATAGGATTCTCGGTTGCTTAGTATTCGCGAAGCATTATTTTAGCCTCCGTGACACTATTGCCAAGCCGTGATTACCCGTATTTGTATTTCTTGTGGTTTTGATTTCTGTTTTTTTCTGGATATTCTATGACACTCTATTTGCCGATCGATTGACCTAGTTTCTGTTTTGGATTTCTCTTGTACCTGCCGATTCTGGACCTCTGCCTCTTGTGTTGTTAAATAAACACTATGGGTTTTACAAAGCCATCTCCCCACCTGCGCATGTGTCCAGCCAAACCTCGCAAACCTGACAGCATCATGCTTATCCTGAGTGTCTATTAACACTGCTGAGCCACAAATCTTAAAAGCAGGACCAATTTTTGGCTTTTGTCACAATTTCATCAAGAATTTTCACTATTGTTCGATTGCGGTTTCTCTGAAAACAAATGCACATAGAATATTGAACATAGTATATTGTCTGATTCTACCTAATCAATAAAGTATTGCTTGTCTGCTAACATACTTTTTGAAATTGATTTATTTGTTTGTTTATTTGTTTGTTTGTCTGGTGGTATTACCTCTACATGATTGGTATTTTATATTTAGTGTTTCTGAAAATTGCATTGTATTGCACATACAGTACATTTTCTGATATTAATATTGTTTGTTGGTTTTTAACTGCTTACTTACATTAAATGATTACGTTCCTTAATAATTACATTAATGAATAAATTTATTTGTATATTTGTTTCTCTGCTGCTGTTACCTTAGACTGATTTGTGTCATATTACTTTGGCAAAAATATTTTTTTTAAATACCCAAAGTAAATGAATAGATATATAGACATTTTAAGAAAATCATGCAAATAAATGTTTTTATTAGCTTGCCTGAGTCTAAAATATAAATACAATATTGTACATGTATTTTTCTGATATTAGTATCAGTTTGGTATTACATAGTTACTTTTTTAAAATATTTATTTATTTATTTACATACATGGTAGTAAAAGACCATAAAACAAAGGGATAGATAGACAGATAGATAATTAAAAAAAATCATGCAAATAAAAACTATAGTATAGTTTACTATATAGTATATAGTTACTATAGTAATCAGATACCGCCCCCTACTCCTTATTTACACGCCCCTCATTTGCATAGAGTTGCCATGGTAACTTGAGCTTCCCTTTCCAGCGTGCTCCGGCGCTGCAACTCTGGTTTGAGGAATTTATTAGCGAGTTAACCAAAGTCAACAAGAACTACCCCAAACAATCTTTTTTTTTTTGCATAAAAAAGCAAAACAAGCAAACAAAAAAAAAATCAGACATACAGCTAATGTCAGCAACTTTCCATGGCGCGGAGGAACGAAATGAGAGGCAGAGATTTATCAGTAACGAACGGCGAAGCATCAGGGATGCGGAAGTAAACATTAACACAAGAACATAAGTAAAGATTAACTAGTAAACAATGTGAGCGGTCACATCTGCACGAAAAGCGGTTTGAAAAGGTTTGTTCCGCCAGTTGGGTAAGTACAAAAAAAAAATTATAAAGCTCTGTAATTGAAATTGAAGCATTTTGCTCTTGACTAATGCGTCATTTATCTGATTTAGGTCAATACAAACTGGGTGAGTTTATACGCTACTTAGATGTTAGGGTGACCAGACGTCCTCTTTCCCCCGGACATGTCCTCTTTTTGACACCTGGGAATTGCGTCCGGCCGGGATTTTAGACTTATTTTAGACTTGATGCCTAAACATTTGTCACGTCACGGGCATCTCTCATAAACTAGTTACTATCCTACACGCCTATTCACTTCCACTCGCGCTAGTGGATCCAAGAGATAACAGTTTTGGACTTTGGAGATCTCCCTGATCTCTCCCTGATATCTCCCTGCTCGTTCTCAGCCTACCGTCATTGGTTGCTCGTCTTAACCATAAAAAATATTAATCGGTCAACACCGCAAGCAGCACCAATCACTGCCATCAGCACCGGTTTCCTTGGTTACAACAAGCACATGGCACTCGATATCTGCAGTGCAATATGCCGAAACGCCGTTGGAAATTCACTGACGATTTACAAAATAAATCCTCGTGCTGTCGTCTCGGTCGCGATGCACGGGAGGCTGAGTGCGTGACATGCAATGCAGGCACGTGCGTGTCAGTGGCTCGTAAAAAGGTACCCACCGGCCGACTGATTTCAGGAGATTTCTCTGGTCTTGGCTCACCAGAAGTGGACCAAATACTTTGAGAGGTCAAAGAGCATTGATTTTCCACTCAGAGCTGCTCAAGATGGCCCAAATTTTATTTTTATTTTTTATTTTTTGGCCATACCTGCTCACAACGCTAATACGGAGCCAGTTTTTTCCCCCTGATGCAAGCACAATGGACCAAGGAAAGCAATCACTTGAGTGTTGACTCATTGAAGGGCATCCTGTGCACCCAATACAACTTAAACCATCTGACAAGCAAAAACTTTCATACTTATGTTATGAGCAATCCCCAGCTATTAGGAAAGATCCAGCTGTCACGCCGTCGCGGCACAGCTGGACACAAGTGCAGGATCCGGAGACAGAGGTCAAAGCTGTACAGTGTTTACTGAAAACACAGCAGGCAGAGATACAGAATCGGCAGGCAGAGAGAGTCAGCCACAAACGGAAAAAGGGGGCGAGCGATCAGCAAACAGAGTATTTTTAGGCAGTCCAAAAACAGGAGTCAAAACAGAGTAAATGAACACAGGAATATACTGTGTCGGCAACAGTGTCGCGTGGCTAGACTAATGCTGAGCACATTACGACGCCCAAAGGCAGTCCTTTAAAACACGGCATAATTAGTCCATAAACGAGATGCACCTGTCTCCCCTTGGCAGTCCTTATGGCTGGGAGCAGGTGCTCATGGGAACTGTAGTCCGTGTAGTCGCCGCTTCCGCTTTGAGAGCAACGGAGAGAGAAGAAACACCGCGCGCGTGGCCGAGTCGTCAAAGGTCGACTAGGTCATGACACTAGTCATCAGGAAAATATGCCGAAAAATAAAAATAAGCCACATCAGGATGACTGAAAAGTGTCTAATCCAGTCCACTTTTTTTCCTATTTTCTGATCTTTTCTTGTGTTCAAATCTGTGGCCCTATATAAGAAATGTGGGGGTTTTTTTCATTAAGGACAACATTGGTCAGAACAAGTCATCTTCTGAAAATGTTCAGTTTAAAATAGGCTTAGGGTCCACAATGTTCTTTAGGGCCATAAAGCTCTTTGATCAGATCACCCTGACTGTGTTGACACATTTGAATAACCCCCCCAAAAAAACCCCACAAACATGTGCGTGCTAAGGTGTCGTCTTTTTTGAAAACCAAAATATGGTCACCCTATTAGATGTATTACACATAAACACATTATTATGTCATAAATCATACATGAGATTTTATAAGTCAAGTGGTATACGCTGGTTTTGAGAGCATTAGCTGAATGCAAAACAACAAAAAGCAAACGTAAAACAGTAGACATTTGAGCTGCTGAGATCTGTGATTAACACTTTATTCACTATTGTGTCAGACTTTCATCCCTGTTACGCTGTACACTTGCTCATTGTTGCTTTTGCGTTAACCAGATGGATCGTGACTTACAGCAGGGTGCTTAAAGATTATAGTTTAGATTTTTGAAATTACATTCATGTTTTAGAACGGCTTCTCCATTGCTTAACATTTCGGGTTTGATAGGAATAAAGCACTTCAGGAGGTGCTGGCATTGGTACCTCCACTTTGTGTCATGTCAGGTCACATCATAGTAGCCTATAGTTCATTATTTTCCTATAATAGCACACTCCTATGGGTTTTATTCCGTACATATCATTCTCAAGCCTCGGGTTTCCAAACAAATAAAAACAAGAGGGCAGGGCTGTTTGCACAAGGTAGAATGTTCTGTTTATCATTTATGATGTTTGCATGAGTGGGGAGTTTTGTGGTAAAATTCCGTTTTTGCTCTACCAGGATTTTCTTGTTAGCAGTGTTGACTTATCTGCTGGCTCATTTATGTACGAGTCGTTAATCCTATTTTCATGGGGTTTTTTGTTTGTTTGTTTGTTTTGAAGAAGACAAAGGCGCCAGAATGGTGAAGCAGGCCGCTCCTCGTCACGCTTTGTCCTGCTCCTTCAAACATTCCTCTCGAGCAGAACTCTCATCGCCTTTAACACCCTGGACATCTCCGTCACCTCCGACCCTGGGTCCCGACCCCTCCGTCGTTCTGGAGTGGAATCCAAGCAGCGTTCCTGACCATGTCTACCTTGACGCTGCTGCCATTTTCCAAAACGCACACCAAGACAAAGTCGCGACTCACCGGCTCATCAGCTACGGAAAGCGGTCGAAGGTAACAGTGCTGAAGGTCAAGGATGAGGTGTGGCAGAGCAGGGCATACGAGCTGGCCTTCAACACGCTCAAATGTAAGTGTACGGTAATGTACGCTAGCATCTCATCGGCTCTTCCTATCAGTATTTGCCGTTCTAGGGGCACAATTATTACTATCATTGATAGTACATATAATATTAGTAAGACTACTAATAATAATCATAATAATATCTTTATTTGAACAGGAGGTATCTGAGGAGCTGTGTTGTACATTTACTTTGAAAGGAATTTGCACCGTTTTCTTTTCTCTCTCTCTCTCTCTCTCTCACTCTTTAGCTCTCTGTCTATAGTGTGCTCTTTCATTGACACCATCTTTGTTAACATAATTTCACCGTTATTTACATTTCCATATAAAGTAGCCTAATGTAATCGGTTGCCAAGGGTTACCATCTGCAATTTTGAACAAACCCATGTTGCTTCTCAACTTCTGTAGAAACACAGTGGAGGGGAAAGTGCTGTGAATGCTATGAGACAAGATCCAGGGAACAAGTTTGCTTTGATAGATTCACTTCATGAGATAGTACACCTGGATTGCAGGTTATGCATATAAGAGCATGTCATATGAATGTCTGGTTCTGTCAGAGGATGCTCACAAGATGTGTTTGAACTGCTCTTGCCCCACTTGAGAGAGTTCTGGTATTTTGCCTAGATGAACTGGCAGTTGCGCTTTCTCCAGGGCACGCAAGGACACATATGGCATCCATGCTGCCACACATTCAGGCACTGGAATTGTGATGCGTCTGTGCATTTCTGTGGCTGCTGAGAATCATGGTATCAGTGATAGCAAGACTACCTTGGGGTCTGTCGCCAATCCTGAGGTTGGTCTGGTTATTTCCCAACCTCCCATGACATGTCAGTAGGTGGATTGGCTAAGTTATGAATGTGCATTCATCCATCCATCCATTACATCATGTTATTTCTGCACTATTCTGACCATAGCTGAGGCACTTCTGCCAGTCCTTGATTTGTAGAACAAGCCACATCTATTCCTTACTGGAAAACCAATATGGAGAAAATGGTCCTTAGTACAACAGAAGCTCCATATAAATGATCTGAAGCTGCTGACAGGTTGGTTTGTCCTCTGAGATTTTCACCTGCGTTAAAATTAATCTCTTTTGAATAATGGGCCTAATATTTTAGGCAGGGGGCTTTGGTGCCTGACCTAGGGCTTTGGTGCCAGCTAAGGGCTTGCCTAAGTGGTGTAATCACCAATATTCAATATGCAAGAACACCTTTAATGAAACTTGAGAGCTTGGGTAAGTTGCCTAGATGATCTACAGTAGCAGTTGTTTCATTTTATCTGAGGCAGGAAAGGAGACACATGATGCAGGGTTGGACGATATGACAAAAATATCACATGCTCTGTATATATGCGTTGTTATGGGAAAATAATCAACTTTTGGGTGGTAATTTTGGGACAGTTGATTCTTTTTCTAAAACAGCATGCCCCCATGTGTTTGCTTCCTCACTAAAGCTTTGGAATGAAGTATAACTCACTTCTGCATTTTGATCCTTCTCTATATGATTCTGAGTAGCACAGCAGGCTGTATTTATTTCTGCATAGGGGGCCTGTTGCTGGTCTGTTTGCTGATCCTGCTCTCGTAAAAATACTGTCTAAGTAGCGCCTCTACCACTGGGTTGTGGAAGCCGTCTCCTTGGTGATGGCTGCAACGGGTTGTCACTACCAGAGAGTGAGTGCATTTCACAAAGGGAATGGATATGCCTTGGGCCTGACTCTGTGGGAAAATCAGTGGTGGGTGTTTACGTGTTTATGGGCTTAATCTCATAAATTGGTGGATTTTAGTGCTTGGTTGTTGTGATGTGGTTAAATCCATCCATCCTCTTTATTGAATCAGGGGCACACTGGTATGTTTCTCCCCTTCCTCAAGTACAGCTGTGCAGGGAATGTATCTTCCATACTATCTGTGTCACACCATTCTCATAGTAAAGCATGGTGGTGGGAGCACATGGTAAAAGCTACCATTGTAACTCTAATTAATTTATAATCCTGATCCCGAAAATCTATTATTTACAAAAATTTGTCCTGGTCTCGTTTTGATAGCTCCTTAGTCTTCTATGTTGCTGTTTGTTTTTGTGTATTTTTAAACTATGAGGCCTTCCAGTAACAGATATATTTAAATTGAGATCTTGTGATGTTTTAATTGCACACAGGTCGATGACATTTAACTAATTACTTGTCTTAGTTTATATGTTTATTCGTACATAATTTTGCGAACTATATAGATTTTTCCACCCACTTCATTGTTATTTTATGTACATTCAATACATATAATCCATGCCTCTCGTGACATGTAAGTCGGGGGTGAATATTTATATAAAGCACCGTAATTTTGGGCAGCGGTTCTGCTCTGACCAATCTTGAAACAATATGACATTCTTCATGTTCATGGGGCATGATCACACGGATCCTATAGTTTTGAAAAATGGAAACCATCATTTTGGAAGAATGCCATGAAAATGTGGCAGACAAAATTATTTTAAATGCATTTTAAAACCATTAAATGCAGACACTTCCAAAAATTATTTTGTGTGTGTGTGTGTGTGTGTGTGTCCAGGACAGATTGCACTCAGGGTGTCAATGGCAGACTGAAACGAGTTTTGATAGGTTGATTGAGGAGAGAAGTGAAAAAAGGCTGGCGTGCCCAGGAGGAATCCCATTACCCACAATGCGGCAAATCAATTTAGCCAATGATCTGTTGTCTGAGCAGCCCAAGGCGAGTGGGAGCTCGAGAATAACGGAGGAGTGATAAACACACTGATAAAAGATATTAGAATAGGACGTGGTAGAGAAGCAGAGAGATTTTGAGATAAAGAGAGAGAATGAACACATCCATTGAGCACACCTAGTATCAGCATGGCTTTATGCTAAACCCACATTTCCCAGAATGCCATACTAATTAATCAACATGTACAAGTGAAGCTGGTCAGATTCCTTAATGTCTTATTTTGTCCTTAACGCTAGAGAGCTGGCTGGTTTAATAAACACTGTACGAGTGTTCATACAGTGCCATTTATGCGATCTGAGGAGTAGCAGGAATTATGTGTAAAAACCTATATGACACTGTCTTGTCTACAAAAATCGCTTGGTCGTGTTCAGGTTAATATTGGGGTTCATGGTCGTTCCCTTAATAGCCTCTCTTTTTTCTCTCTATAAGTTAATAAGACAAAAAAAATGAATCTTGTTACCAAGAAAAAGCAGGTTATTATCAGACATTTATGATGAGCTGGGCTGGTACAATGCATGTCGGACAGAGGGCAAATTTGGGAGGAGCCCAATGAAATGGACATTATTAAGCTCTCATTCTGCTTAGGTTGCACAGCAGATATCTCTCACAATCTGTCCAGTTTAGTGTGTGTGTGTGTGTGTGTGTGTGTGTGTGTGTGTGTGTGTGTGGATAATCAGGGAATCGGCAATGCTGATTAGGCTCATATTGATTCAGGCTTGTTGCACGCCGAACACATTTAAATAAGACGACACACCTGGGAAAGGCCTAATCACCCCATCACCCCTATATCTGCAACAACGCAAAACCACGCTCCAAAATCATTATAGCTGTCAGACACACACATATACACCAATCAACCATGACATTAGAACCACTTAGAGGTGAAGTGAATAACACTGAGTATCCTTGTTACAATTGCACCTGACAAGTGGTGGGATATATTAGGTGGTCAGTTCCCAAAGTTGATGGGTTGGAAGCAGGACTAATGGCTAAGCGTAAGGATCTGAGCAACTTTGACAAGGGCCAAATGTGGTGGCTATATTACTGGGTCATGGCATCTTCAAAATGGCAGGGCTTGCGGGGTGTTCCTGGTATGCAGTGGTTAGTACCCAGCAAAAAATGGACCAAGAAAGGACAGCTGGTGAACCGACAGGGCCATGGGCTCACAAAGCTCATTGATGCATGTGGGGAGTGAAGGCTAGCTGGTCTGGGAGGGTCCCACAGAAGAGCTACGTTAGCATGAACTGCTAAAAAAGTAAATGCTGACTATGATAGAAAGGTGCCAGAACGCAAAGTGCATTGCAGCTTGCTGTTTATGTGGCTGCGTAGCTGTTAGTATGCCCGTGCTCTAATCTGTTCACTGACGAAATCACCTTCAATGGGTATGTGAGCATCATGACTGGACCATGGATCAGTAGAAGAAGATGGCCTGAATCATGTTTTCTTTTACATCATGTGGACGGCCGGGTGCGTGTGCATCTCAATGGGGGAAGAGATGGCACCAGGACGAACTATGGGAAGAAGGCAAGCCGGCGGAATCAGTGTGATGCTCTGGGGAATGTTCAGCTGGGAAACCTTGGGTCCTGGCATTCATGTGGATGTTACTTCCACCTACCTAAACATTGTTGCAAACATTGTGGCAACGATGCAATTCGAGCCTTTGTGGGATGTACTGGACAAACAAATCCGATCCATGTCTGAGGCTCCACCTCACAACTTACAGGACTTAAAGGATCTGCTGCTCATGTCCTAGTGCCAGACACCACAGCACACCTTCAAAGGTCTTGTGGAGTCCATGAGGTTCTTCCTCCGACTTAATTATTGCTGTAGCTAATTAATGCTATCCGTACACCCAAACTATTTTGTTCTAGTCCTGCCTCCGTCCATGTCCTGTCATTTCTTTGTTATCTGATTGTGATCACCTGTTTTGTGTTAGTTCTTGATTAGCTTGTCTGTATACATTTCCATTGTTTTATCCTACTGGGTTGGTAAAGTCTTATTATGCTTTTGTCCGATTAAGTCCAAGCCCCTTTGTAGCATACAAACACTTCCTATTCAATTGCATGCTTCCAACTTTGTGGCATCAGTTTGAGAAAGAACCACATATTGGTGTGATGGTCAAGTATCCAGAAACCTTTGGTCACCTTCTAGTTTTAAACGTGAAGGTTACTCTGACTTACTAAGAGTTTCCCTATATTAGCTCTCTAGCGGTAGCAGTGACATCACCTGTCTCAGGCTGAATGCTCTCAAAGGAGGATGCTATCACAAGGCATGTAGCCAAGCTCAGGACTCGCCCTAATTTGAAGAAGGAAGTTAGTGTAGCTTGAATGAACTGCGCAGTTCATTTTGAACCAAGACTACAGCTAATTCCTACACAATTAAGAATAAAAAATTTTGAAATAGTTTTTATTATTACGCTTTTACACTTCAGTATTCAGTACAGCTAAGACAGCTTCGATTTGGCATGAGTGGGTAACTTCCCTTTCAAATCAGTTTTATTTGTATTTAACAATAGACATTGACACCGAGCAGCTTTACAGAAATCTGGATGTGGATTTGCATTTAGATCCCTAATGAGCAAAACAGAAGCGACAGTGTAAAGGAAAAAACTCCCCGAGGCAACATGACGATAAAACCCATGAGAAGAACCAGACTCATAAGGGATCCTCTTCTGGATGACACCGGATTGTGAGATTATATATTGTTACAGGTATAAACAGCTGTAATAGAGTGAAGACAAACAGTGTGACATGTGTTGAAAGGATATGAAAGGTTCAGTATTAAAACTGGGCAGATATTCATAGTGAATATGGACATCACACATGAGACATGTTTATAGTCATTCTCGATGCTTATCCTAATATGGAATGCAGATACATACATTATAATGGTAAATATTAAGGATGGGAAATTAATAATTAATAATAATAAAAAAAACTTGAGATGCATTAAAATACATAAAGAAGCAACTCGCAACTAGAGATTACCCATATTATTGCACATTATATACATATCACATCCAAGCACACACAAACTGCCTATCCATCCATCCACCCACACACACGCACACACACACACACACACACACACACACACACACACACACACACACACACACACACACACACA
>JAQMYM010000008.1:16837109-16849106 GCA_030014255.1 Parauchenoglanis ngamensis | reverse complement strand
ACACACACACACACGCACACACACACACACACACACACACACACACACACACACACACACACACACACACACACACATGTGCACAGCCCCCACATGCCACAGTGAAGGTGAGGCATGACAGGCATGGTAAGTGTAGTAAGTGTGTATTGATCTCATGATTATCACAATGCGTGTACGTCTCTCTCTCTCTCTCTCATTTCACTTTGTCACACCATCACTCTCTCTCCACATTAACTCTTTCACACCTGTCTATCTGTCGGTCTCTTCATCCTCCGAGCCCTTCACCGCGTGTGTGAGCCTTCCGTATCGCACCCTGTAGAATGTGCTTTCTGCACATGCACAGCTCCCCTGCCTCACTTGTCATTTATGCCCAGTTTAAACAGCATGCAAATGAGCACAGGTGCCGATCGATTTGATTGGCTGAATGACCTTCGAGGCTGTCCATTTGCCTCCCAGGAGAGTGATAGCTTTCTTTACATTCTAATTAGTTTCCATGTCTCATCTTTAGCTTAGCTAACCCTAGCTGTATATTGTGACATATATGGTCACCATTTTAAAGCACTATCAATATCCGTGTTGAATAAAACATGCTAGGCTGTGCTGCTATATAATATAATCCATAAAGTGGCCTCTTCCACGACCCCGCCTCTTGTCCACGAATTGACGAAGACGAAAATGAGAAACAGGAAGTTCTTCATGAGCAGTGGAAGCAAAGAGCTTCTGAGGCTGTATGAGGTCCAAATTGTGGATACCTAACGGTGGAATTGTTATTCCATGGGTTTTAAAGATCCGCAAGTGTAATCAAGCTCTTTCTCACTTCATTGCCCCCAGAACAATAACTAGCAATGCAAAGTGAGATGTCGTTACTGTAATGTCCACCGCTGTTGAAGTGTCTCACCACTGGAAAGACGTAATCCTTCATTCTGATGGCACAGAGGTACTCGAGAGAAACGATCAGCCAGTGCTCTCTTGGTGTCCCAGATGTATAACTGATTACACCTCTTGCAAGAGAGACAATCAGCTTCTCCTGTGGTGATGGCTGAGGAGTGATGAGTGGTTTAACAGAACAATGTTCCTTGATCCATGTTTCCTGGTTTGAATATCATGCTTACTAGTTTGTGGTTCCTGGTTTGAGTTATGTGTGTTCTTTGCTTTGTGTTTCCCTGTTTAAGTGCTTTGTAATACCTGGTTTCTGCTTTGCCTTTTTTCTTTGTATCCAGTTTTGTTTTGTTTTTTTGTTTTTTTACTTGGTTTCCTGTTTCTGTGTTTCATGGTTCCTGGTGTAAGACTTCTGTGATTTATGTTCTTTGTTTTTTTCCTCCTGGTTTCCATATTTCTTTTTTTAAGAGATGTCAATTTCTTGGTTCCTGTTCCCTGGTTCTATATTCAAGGTATAAGAGAAGAGTGTTCTGTGTTTCCTGTTTCTATAGTTCATGTTTCTGTGTTTCCTTGTTTTAGTGTTCTGTGATTCCTGGTTTATCCATTGCCTGTGTTTTCTGAATCCTGCTTTTTATTTTATTGAGTTTCCTGTTTCTGTGGTTCCTGTTTTTATGTTTCGTGGTTTGTGTTCTGTGTTCGGAGGTTTGTTTTTCCTCTGGTATCCATATCCTGGTTTGCTACCTTATTTCCTAATCCTTCCTGTGTGTTGTTTGATTTGTGTTTCCTGGTTTTCCACGTTGGAGTATTCCCAGTTTCTGCCTTGCCTGCATTCTTTGTGTCCTGTTTCTTAGGTTTACATGGTTTCAGTGTTTCTTCATATCCCGATTCCATATTTCGTGTTTCCTGGTTCTGTGTTAGTTGCTTTGTGTTTCCTGTTTATGTGTTTCCTTGTTTACGTTTAGTGTGATTCCAGGTTTTTTCATTGTTTGTGTTCTTTGGATCCTGTTTCCCTTTTTTTATTTTAAACCTTCTTTTGTTCTGTGTTTCCTTCTTTTCCTGCTTGTGTTTCCTGATTTAAGTGTCCTGTGTTCTTTGGTTTCAGTGTTTCCTGGCTTCGAGTTTCCCTTTTTTTTCATTCCCTGCATTCTGTGTCCTTTTTATTGTTTGTTTGTTTTGTTTTGGTTCTTGATTTTTGTTTTAATTCAGCTTATTTCCTTTTTGTATTTTGATGTTTCTGTATTTCCTGATTTAAGTGTTCTATGTTCCTTGGTTTTTTATGCTGCCTGAAGTTCTGTCTCTGGGTTTCTTCTCTGTCTAATACTTTCTCGTGCTAGATGAGCCAGAATCTGTCATAAAAGTTAAGACAATTATTGCAAGTGCAAGTCTTGAAAGTGTAACATCAGCATAATATTGGTTCACTTTCCATTTTTTTGGTCATATTTCATGTTCTACGTCCCCCATGTTGATTGTGACGGATCTCAGGCCTGCCAGGAATGCAAGTCTCTTTGGGAGACGTTAAAGAGCTCAGGCTGGACGAGTGCCTGTAGAGCAAGAGAAAAGAGAAAGAAAAGGTTTTTACAGCCATCTTGCCCTTGAGCAGAACAATAGCATCCCTGCGTGAAGCGCTTCAGTAAATATCAGGCTGATGGTGATGTATAATCGCTGAGCACTTCTAAAGAACCTGATTAAAAGTCTGGCCTAGAGAGGTGTGTGTGTGTGTGTGTGTGTGTGTGTGTGTGTGTGTGTGTCTGATGCAGCAATAGATAGAGAATGTTTATAGGGGGTCAGGAAGGGGTTGATATAGTGTATGTGTGTGTAATGAGTGCAAACCCTAAAGATAAAAAAGAGTAATGGAACCCAGATGTTGTATTCATCTGTCACTGCCTGTTTTTCCTTCTTCTCTGTCTTCTACTGTTCTTATTTTGTCCTCTCATTCATCACTGGTCGATGTGGCAACCTGGAACTCCAGGCAGCTCTGAACTCTTGAGTGGCCGTGAATTGAAAATCAGCTGAAGAACATATAGTCAGCTATAGAGTGTACTGAGCGGGCGGGGCCAGTGTGGAGCGCCTTATCACGTTTCCTGGTTTCATCTTCCAATGTTTCCTTGTTCTGCTTTGAGGAGTCTTTTCAATCCCTAGTTTTCCACATTTCCTGTTACACCATGTTTGGTAGTTTCAGTATTTCCTGGTTTTGGTGTTTCCAGCTTTTCATTTTACTGGTTTGGGGGTTTTGTGTCTTCAGTACTTTGTGCTTTATAGTTTCCATGTTAATACTGTTTGCTGTTTTCCTAAATGTCCCATGTTTGGTAGTTTCTATATTTTGTTGTATCAAGTGTTTCCCAGTTTCAGTAACATGACTGGTTAGTTTGTTTCTTGGTTTCCTTGTTCCGTGTTTCCATGTTTTCTGGTTAAACTTTGACTGTTTCCAGGTTTCTGCATTTGACGCTTTTTAAAAGTTGTTTTCTAGGGTTAGGGGTCGGGTTTTGTTGTTTGCTGGTGATTCCAGGTCTATGTGTTTCCTGGTTTCCTTATTTCTTTGTTTAAATAGTTGGTGTTTCCTGATTTCCATCTTTATTGGTTACCTCCGTTCCTGGTTTTTTTTGTTGTTGTTCAATGTTTCCTGGTTTCCTTACTTCCTGCAGTTTTCCCACATTTACTTTTTTATTTAGCTAGCTTTATTTTGCTTTCAGCCTTCCATGTTTCCTGGTTTGAGCGTTCAGTATTTCCCGGATTCATCATTTCTAGGTTTTGTGGCTTTCTTGATGGTTCCTGGTTTAGATGTGTGAGGTTTTCCTGGTTCAGTGTTTCCTGGATTCCTTAATTCTGATCACTGTGGTTTCATGGTGGTTCCTGGTTTAGGTTTTCAGTGTTTCCTGGTTTTCCAGCTCCCATATTTCTAGGTTTTGTTGTTTCCAGTCTTTGGTATCTTGCTTTCAGGTTTCTTTCCAGTTCCCTCCCAACTTCTGAAAATATGTTGGTGGACTTACGAGATTAAAATGCACCTAGATGTGAATGACAGAGTGCATGGTGCCCAGTGATGGACTGTCATGCCATCCAGGGTATGTTCCAACCCTAATACCAAATATTCCTGAGATTCCGGCTCCAACAGAAGAACTTACCGAAGATGAACGAATGAATGAATTTAACCTCAGCCTGCTGATTCTCTGACACACTTTGAATAATAATGATTTCTGGAAAAGCTGCTTCAGGCTCTGCAGTGTTCTAGCCACTGATTAACAATATGAACCTGTGGAATATTATAGACTTCACATGGCTTTAATGTTTAATGCATATCGTGTTTGTTCTGTTAGCAGTGTTGTACATCATTAGCTCAGTGGTAGCTCAATAAGTAGCTTAAATTGTTAATAGGTTGGAATGCAATGGCAGTGCTTAGCCTACAGCAGTGATTAAGTATAAAGGAGTTTAGACACAGAAGCTATGTCACACACACACACACACACACACACACACAAACACACACACACACACACACACACACACACACAAATGCGTGAAATGTGAAGAAGCATTTGGCCTACAGCCAAAGCACTGCATCCAACCATCCAGCCTTGTGTGTGTGTGTGTGTGTGTGTGTGTGTGTGTGTGCATTCAATCTAGAAAGTGAATTTATGATAACATTTATCTCCAGCATCACTTGGCCCATAAGTTCTGTGCCCTCCACCCCACAATCCCATAACATATTCACACACACATGCACACACACACACACACACACACACACACACACACACTTTCAAACACACACGACAGTCGAGATAGTGATGGGTGGGTGTCAGAACAGAGGAGTTATGCATTGGTGGCTGTCGTCGTGGCAACCTTTCCTTGCACCGATGGACACAGGGTCACATCCCAGCTGTCAATCAAGGTAACATGCACATACACACGTGCACATGTGTGCGAGTGTGCGTTTGTGTGCGTGCTTTCTCCTAGTCTGCAATTCTCTCTTCTATCTATCCCCGTTTCTTTCTCTTTTTTTTCGTTTCTCGGCTCCACTTTTTTTTCTTTTTTAAAAGCTTGTAAGTTTCCGCTCTCTTTCTTTCAGCCTCTTTCTCCTGATCCCTCTCTTGTTCTTTCTCTCCCTCGATTATCCTCCGTAATCAACCATTTTTGTCCTCTTTGCTATTTCTTTATTCCCCCTTTCTCTCTCTCAATCTCTACACCTCTCTCCCATGATGCATGGTTTTCTTGTACCCTGTCTTTCTTTACCCTGTCACTCTCTTCCTCTCACCAAACTTTTTTTTCTTGTTATGTTGTCTCTCATTCTCTCTCTCGCTCTCTCTCTCTCTCTGTCTGTCATTATGACCTCCTTTCCTCTCCCCTTCCCTTCTTTATTGCTCATAAAATCCCATTTCCATTCCCTTTCTCTCTCACTTTCACGCCTCAGCCTCTTCTCTCCTACGTCATGTGCTTTTTCCTGTTCTCTTATTTTTTATGACGTGTAATCTCCCCCTCTCCTTCCCCTGTCCCTCTCTTTATTACTCATAATGACCCTCTCTCTCTCCTCTCGTCAAATATTCTGTTTCCGTCTCTCCTTTTTTTCGTTTTTTCCCCAAGTGCCCTGGGAGACGCCGCTATTTTACGAGCTCTCATTCCAGCCCATATTCCTCTGCCAGAATGAAATAAAAGCGTATGAAATCACAGATCACGCTACATCTTCCTGACTGGTTAGGCTGCAAATGCCAGTTCAGGAGCGCATGGTAAAATCTGCACGTTTTAAAACTTGACAGCGCTCCAGACGCACACTCTTATCTTCGGTAGTAACGTCTCATTACTGCAGCTCGGAAAACTACAAAACGGTGACAAAGCCCCGTTTTAATATCTGAACCGTCTAGGGGGCTTCTGGTTTCTATCCGCACACTTTATTACAACATTACGCATTTGTAATTGTGAAGTGTTGAATTATGGGTGTAGCAGTCGTTCCATGAAAAAGCTGTTCCGTTTTATTTCCTGATGTCAGATAAAGTAGGCGGAGGCGGATGCAAATGCAGAATGTAACAATACACATGAGAATGAGGAGCAGAAACAAAACAATCAAGTTGAACTCGAGAGGAATGAGCACGATAGAACATTAGGTAGAGTAAAACGCAACTTGACAAAGAAGTGCACAAAAACAGGAAACTTCAGTAACGTGACTCAAAACAAGCTTCAGGTGCTCGAAATCATGTGAGTGGGTGTGTGCCATGGCTGATGGGTACTGTGTGCTTTATTCCTCACATTAGAGTACAGTCATGTTTGACATTTTGTGACATTGCTAAACACTGCATCTGTTTGTTTCACTTAATAGATTCTTCACTTACACAGAGCAACTGTGAGTAATGGTTGATGTAGAGTTATTAATGTTTATTTAACAGTGATCTTCTCTCCCTCAGATCAGGAGTTGTTGGAAGACATCATGATCGACAGCAGCTTCTATTTGGCTAAGCCAGTGGTGAGTGTGAAAATAGAAAACACCTAAATGTTGGGGGTTTTTCAAATATGGCATTCATGTTAAAACGGATCAGTTTCACACATCTGCACTGGTTTCAAAATGTTTTGGCGAAATGTTTTGGAAGAAAAGTTTTGGGGACCATGACCATGCAGCTATTCCTCCTCCAGCTACCTATATCCAATATGTAACTAACTAGCTATAAATAAGCATGTGTATATAAAGTAGTGTATAAAAACTAGCTAGCTTTTCCTAGCTAGCTGGATTTTGGGGCTGTTTTCATTTCATCGCAGCTGCACCAGGCCATCGATGTTAAATAAACTACCTAGCTAGCCAGAAAAGTGTAGCTAGCTATTTCCTGCCTACATTTCCCGGCAATATACTTGTTAATACGCGCTTCGGATCAGTTTTGCAGTCAGTCTTGCATTTTTCAAAAGTGCCCCCAGACGCAATCCTGTTCGTTCACAACCATTATGAAAAAAAGCCCATACACATTTTTAAAGAAAATGTAAACCGGAAAACCTAAAAACACCGATCGTTCGTCTTAGTGGAGTAAATCATTTAAAGTTTCATTAGAATAGTTATGCGGCAAAACACAAATACGTTATATTGAAAACTCAGTAGGTGTTCTAGCACAAATCAGTACAGTGGCTAAGCAAAAACAGGTGATATTGTTAATATTCCATAAATATGAATATTCATGGAATGACTTTTTTTTTAATGTCTGGTAGCTGAATGAGATTCCCCACATTAGCAGGTGCATGGTAATCATGGTCAAAAGCATAAATCAGCCTGAAAACCAAATCAGGAAAACTTCTGCTCTCCGAGACCACATGGTGATGTATGCAACGGTTTTACATTTACGAGCACCATTTTTAAGCAAAAACACGTTATGTTTTATCCTAGGACGGCCTTTAAATGAGACGTCCGTGTATGAAAAGTCAGAGGACTAGAATTTTGGCCAGTATTAATTTTTCATGTCACTACAACTAATTAACTAAATTTGTAATCACGGTATATGCTAATTTCAACAATATGGCTTCCACCCTCATTATTCAACAGCTTATTAGCACCTGCTATTATTTTGCAATCTATCTCTTCATACTGTGCTCCAGCGGTTCACTGTGTGTGTACAACGACGCCGCGGGATACTTAATCATGTCATGAAGTCGTAACGCATGCACATGGGAAGTTGATGTACAGAATCAAGTGCAACTAAGGCTTTATTTTACTCTCACGTAACTTCTGAATAGAACAGAGTTGTGTCTGAGGACTGAATATTGATTTGAAACTCAATTCTTACCACAGCCCAAAGTTACCCCAATTGTTAGCATGGTAGTACTTAATTATTCTATACTGTCACCTATAATATTTGGACTGTTGAATTCTTGAAACTAAACAATGTTTGATTTTATGTTTCATTATCTTTGATGAAGTCTGCGGATAATTTTCATGTGCCTAAGAGTTTTTGCACGACACTAAAAATTCTGTTGAATACTCCGTTGGTCGATTCATTTTCCGTGACAGCGGCTCTGACGGTCGTTCCTGCAGCAACGGAGATCACGGGTTTCTATTAATGCGTTCGGTTCAATTTAAAATTGTAACAACTTAAGCAGAGAATTGTACGGCTGATGCGCTGTGTAAACAGATTTTGAACACTAGTTGTTGAAATGGTGAAATTTTCCATAAGGAGGCTATTTAGAGCTGCTATAATGTAAAAGTGACAACAAAAACTTCAACCAAATTAAAGGTAAACAGATAATAAGGATTCTAAGGATCCTCAGGGAAAGAAAAGTGGACTAAGATGTTCCATGTCATTTTGTCAGCTTGTCCCAGTAACACCAAGTCTACTAGCTAACATAGCTACCAGTAGTGTGTTTGAGATGGGGTGGCAATATTAACTCATTTTGCCATAATGATAAAAATACGATTAACCCTGCAGCCCTAACTCGGATGACGTCATGACCAATCCGTGTCTCGGACACAAAAGCTCTTGGACACTCCAGGACAGAAACAGCTCAGGTACGATTTATGGATTTATGGCCTGTGTGCTGAACAGCCCTCTATCCTTGATGGTGTGTTAGAAAGTTTTTGGTGTACACACATGCACACATATTACAGTCAGCTTTGCCTGCAGAGCGAAGCAGGAAGTGTATTTTAGCATTGAGTTATTGCTGTTGGTGTGACTTTGACTGCATAACCGATTAATCTTTCATCTGACTTACAGTTAATCAGGCACTGCGTTTTATCCGCCAGACAAAAGTCCATCTGGCCTTATTAATCATTAAGGTTTGTGTGTGTGTGTGTGTGTGTGTGCGGGTGTGCTTAAGGAGCTAATGAATGATCGGTGTGCTCTAGCAGCAGTCACGTCACTCCTAATGGAGTAATAATATTACCGATCACGCCATGCTGAGTCGTGCTCGTGTGTTTCCAGAGCTGTGAGCTTTAATTCATTACCTGTTTCACCGCTTTTTTTTTTTTTTAATCAAATAAAAAATTATCTTTGCTTTAGGATAGAAATTCTCTTTTTGCTGCTTGAGTAAACCAGGGGTTAGACAGTCCTTTCTTACTATCTGTAGTGAATTTGATTTCAGACAGTAATGTATAAACCAGCTGAGACTAAATCCCCACGGGCTTCTATAAGTGTGTACACCTATGCAGAAGCCATATGTCAAATTGATTCAGTTGTTGTTTTTTTTTCTTTAAGCTATGTTTAATTGCTGGGGGAAACAGAGGAAGTACAGCAGTGCTCACACCGCATACATTCTTTCAACGTCTGCGTTTCCGCCAGTTGACAACAGCGTCTATTTAAAGATTTATTAAACTTTGTGCATAAAAACTTTCATATCACAAACCAAACAAAAATCCGTCAGGTTATAAAAAGTTTCAGTAACATTGATTTTCTACGTTCTCATGTTGATAAATGGCAATCAGTGTCAGGCAACACCCACAGGAGAGGACACAAGTGCAGATCCGTTTCTTTAATAAGCAGACGCACCAGAAAACAGTATTCCAAGAGCGTAGTCAAAACAGGCAGAGGTCAATCGATCGGACAAACAGTATAAAGTAGGGCAGGCAAGGTCGTAAACAGGTAGGCTAGCACAGATCAAAACCAGAGTAACAATCACAAAAGGAAACGCTTGGCAGATAGAGAGAGAAGGCAAACTATTGCTTCGCAAGGAGCATGAGTGAGAGTGAGTGTATAAGTTGTCTGTGAGGAGGGTGTGGTGTTACTTGGCTGCAGCTGCAACCAATTAGAATTCGGGGGAATGGGATCTAGTGCCTGAGTGTTCATGGGAGTTAGAGTTTTGATCGGAGGCAGGCCTGACACCATACCATCACAGATGCTGGCTTTTGGACTTGTGCTGGTATCTGGATGGTCCTTGTGGGGGTGGATGTTCCCCACAGTGCCCATTATTTCCAAATTCAATTTGAAATGTGGACTCATCAGCCCGCAGCACACTTTGGCTCTTCAGGCCACCTCTTTATGTTATGTTTTTGAAGTGTTTGTGAGCCCATGTAGTAATATCAATTATAAAATCATAAATTTTTTTTGTAATGTTGTAATGGTTTTTATTGTAGTGCTACCTGAAGGGTCGAAGGTCACAGGCGTTCAGCTTTAGCTTTCAGCCTTGCTGCTTACATAAAGAGATTTCACCAGGTCTCTCTGAATCTTTTGATATTATGTATTGTAGATGGTGAAATCCTCAAATTCCTTGCAGTTGTACTGTGAGAAGCATTGATCTTAACTGTCGGAAAATTTGCCCACAAAGTTTTTCACAAAGTGGTGAAGCTCGCCATCCTTGCATGTGAACAGCTTGAGCCTTTCTAATTAGCAATTAACCTGTTTTACCTGTAGAATGTTTCAAACAGGTATACTTTGACCATTCCACATATTTCCCAGTTTTTTTCTTTGTCCGAACTTTTTTGGAATGAATTGCAAGCACCAAATGCATAATAATTGTTATTATTATTATTATTAGTAATAGTAGTAGTAGTAGTATATTTTTTTTTGCAAAAAACAAAGTTTGTCAGTTTGAAAATTAGATATCTTGTTTTTGACTTGTATTCAATTCCATACAAGTTGAAAAGGATTTGTAAATCATTGCATTCTGTATTTACATTTTATGCAGCATCACCAACTTTTCTGAAATTGGGGTTGTAATGTCTTATGTAATTACTACATATTAAATACTACTTAGTAGAGTAAAAGGATGTATTCAGTGGATCTGTAATATTTATATGATACTGTTTCTTCTTAAAATGTTTGGTTGAAATATTCTAAAATGTTATTTTCATGAATGTATAAAATTTGAGCTGAGGACAGTGATCAAATGTAAAAGTTTCAGGATGTCAACACAATACGTATGGTTTATAGGAAAAGTTGATCCTAATGACCTTTTCCTTTTCCCCATGGATCATTTCAATGTCTAAGTGGCAGAATGAACAAATCAGTTTTTGACTGACAATGCAGTTCTATTCATAGGTAGATGCAAATAATTTTACTTTACTTTTACTTAGTTGCTGGCATATGAACTGATATATAGGATTCAGAACATTGGATCACATTACAGCATACATACTTCCTGATCCTTTCAATTACTAATTTGTCTTTTTCTGACCACTTTAAGGCAAAGTGATCCAGAAGAAAACACCCTGGCAGCAGACAGAGGTACAGGTGGTGGAAAGGCACATGAATTTGATTCGTTGTATCTGGTATTGTACCAGCAAAGAATGATTGTGCGAAATGCTTAAGAACTGAACCCGAAGTTCATAAGAAACAGGACTGGCAGAACCTAAAATTCTATGTTTATAACCGCATTATGGCCTACAAAAGGGAACTACAACGTAAATAGGGTGAAGTTAACCAATTCTGTGTTATGGCAGTTTTGTTAACATTTGCTATTGTATTGTTTTGCTCTGAAGTGCAAATAATAGCCAAAAATGCAAGTTATTTGTAAGCTTTTATTATTGTTTCATTTGGTGAGTTCTTTTGTGGAGTTGAATTTATTAAAAGTTGAATTTTGCAATTTAAATGTGAGTTTAATGTCATGAAATTCAAGCAGTAGTTGTTTTATAATAATGCTACTGTGGTGGAATTCCCTTTACCACCAGAGGTCCAGTCTTCTATACACCCAACAATAATTTTATAAATAAACCTTGTGTTCAATAATAGGGCCTCCACCATTATCTCTTCGAAAGAGAGTTTACAATGCATCACTAGCACCATTTGCAGCCTTCATGCTATATCTCTGCATTACCTTTTAGTGCATTTCAATTATGGCAAATATATTCACAATTATTTTTCTCTACTGAGATCCCAATTATTTAACACGATTAGTCATTGACATTGGAAACATCATGCATTTACTAAACTTGAAAAAAAACAACTAATCACATCTGTTCAAACATTTGTCATGTATTGTTACGGCTGTGTTGTGTTATGGATGTGTTGTGTGCTTTTTCTTTCCTATGTTTCTCCTAGGTTCCACCTCTTTTGGGGGAAGTGATTGGCTGCACCTGCACTTGATGTGTTCATTTAACCTTGGAGGGAATAAAAGCTTCCTGAGGGAACGAACAAGCTTCCTGAGCTTCACCAACCAATTTACATTGTAACAGGATTGCCCAGATATCTCTTGGCCAATTTAAAGCAACCGCTATCCGCTCAAAAG
>JAQMYM010000008.1:16822001-16834649 GCA_030014255.1 Parauchenoglanis ngamensis | reverse complement strand
TGGTGATGACAGTCACTCTGTGGTGATGACGGTCACTCTGTGGTGATGACGGTCACTCTGTGGTGATGACGGTCACTCAGTGGTGATGACAATAACTTTGTGGTGATGACGGTCACCCTGTGGTGATGACGGTCACTCTGTGGTGATGACGGTCACTCTGTGGTGATGACGGTCACTCTGGTGATGACAGTCACTCTGTGGTGATGACAGTCACTCTGTGGTGATGACGGTCACTCTGTGGTGATGACGGTCACTCTGTGGTGATGACGGTCACTTTGTGGTGATGACAATAACTTTGTGGTGATGACGGTCACTCTGTGGTGATGACGGTCACTCTGTGGTGATGACAGTCACTCTGGTGATGACAGTCACTCTGGTGATGACAGTCACTTTGTGGTGATGACAATCACTCTGTGGTGATGACGGTAACTCTGGTGATGACAGTCACTCTGTGGTGATGACAGTCACTCTGTGGTGATGACAGGAGCTTTGTGGTGATGACAGTCACTCTGTGGTGATGACGGTCACTCTGTGGTGATGACAGTCACTCTGTGGTGATGACAGTAACTTCAGGTCAATGACAGTAACTTCGGGGGGATGACTAACTTTGTGATGATGTCAGTAAACTTTTCTATCTTGTCCGAATTACACCACCCTATCACTGAGAATTTTCCTATAACATCATTAGCCCAAGTGTTTTATTCTTTCATAATGCCTGATTTGAGACAGAATGACAGATTCATGTCTCTCACTAGTAAAGTCGCTATTATGTCTCAGGTTTAAGACGAAGCTGGCAGCATCTTTAGCACGCTGCAGAATCAAGCATGACCTGCTGAGCATCGACTGCATGCTGCCAGAGAGCATTAGACAGAGGCAGGAGAGAGGGTCTAACCTGCCCATCTACGCCTGGATTAATACACTGCGCACCAGGTACACACACACATACAGAGAGAGAGCGAGAGAGAGAGAGAGAGAGAGAGAGAGAGAGAGAGAGAGAATCTGACCTGGATCACAGTTTGAAATAAATAACATTGTAAAGTCCTTTATGACATGCTGCCTTAAGGTTAACTGGAGGATGTGGAATAAAGAGAGAGTGTGTGTATGTGTGTGTGTGTGTGTGGGTGTGGGTGGGTGGGTGTGTAAAATAGTTTATTGTCCTGTTTTGCTGCTGGGATTCCATTAAGTCTGTTCTCCTATGTTTAACCTCCATTCCACATTGACGCATCTTATTTCATACAGGTGTGTGTGTGTGTGTGTGTGTGTCTGGGGTCGTAGCTCATGCAAGCCCTCAGGCACACTGACCATGGGTAGATAAATCGTCCTGAACCACAGACAGATGCAATCAGAGCTTGTGGACCACACACACACACACACACACACACACACACAGATTTCGCTCTGCATTTTTAAAATGCATGCTTTGTTCTAAGGAATTCATTTTTATGAATCATGTGACAAATTTGTGATTGGGCTAAAATTCTGTAGACCCATGTAACACCCCTTCCCAATCTAAGCTCTGATTTAGCAATCCAAATACAGAGGTTATTTTTCATGTTCAGATGATATTGTGCATACAGGTAGTGCGTATGCTGCAGGTGTCTTAAGAGTATTAATTATGTCATATTATGCAAAGTAAAGAGAGGAAACATGTACATTTTTTTGCACGTGTGCTATTTATTCTTGTTGCAAGGTCAGATCTCTGGAGACTTGCAGAAGAATAAAGGGAATCTTGCTACATTCGCATATTTTCTCGTTCAGTATCACTCTGATTAAAAGCTTGTGGTAAAAAATAGTTCCGAATACAATAGGCTTCATTTATCAATCTTTTAATGAAGCTGTTTGTAAACATCTGCGTAAGTGAAATCCACCTAAACATTTCCATCCGATCTACAGAAGTTTCAGAAACGCTGATTCTCTTCATTCTCACGTGTATGTGTGTAAGTCCAAAGCGAGTCCCAAATACAGCTCATTTGCATTAAGTGACACCCACAAAACTCCATAAAAGGTAATGATCTAAGAGCAAGAAATATGAAAATGACTACTAAACTACAAAAGAATGGAATTGCTTAGTTGTTATCCCTGTACATCATCAAACACTCACTGCCAAAGAACATGCAGCATACACTTGCTATGCCATCATTTATTTAAGTGCCCTAATTCTTATATAAACTCCTTACAAAAACCTTTCTTTGTGCAGTATGCAGGAAGTTTGTGAGGTGTTGAAGACTGCAGGTTTCTCCCATGTGAAATCCATCACACAGTTGGAAGGACAGACGTTCTGTGAGGACATACACCTCCTCGACCTGCTGGTGTTTCCCACGTGTGCGAAAAGAGAACTACACAAAACAAACCTGCTGAAAGATTACAGACTGATCATTCAGGTACATATACAGTTACAATATAAAGACAGGACCTGTGGAAATGTTCAGCTCTCTCTCTGTGCATTAGGGATATATACCATGCTAATTTACACATACAGTATTAGTACATAAAAAAACTGGTGTGAGTTGCGTGCACATAAACATGTTCGTGATCATGGAGCAGTGAAGCAAGCGAAGGAGTGGAGAGGCAAGTCATCGATACTTTTATAAATTAGTGATGGCCACTAGTAAAAAGACAGCTCCAATTTCTTGTTGAATCTGTTTGTAAAGTCACTCGCACAAAAGCTTTTTCCCATTTTAGATCTGTTTTTTGCATGTTTTCATACCACTGGAACTGTGTTACTTCCGCCTGTGGTGATGTCATGTGTTGTGCCCTCTGTTGTCTAAACAACACAATTACAGCTAGGAAAGATTAAGAGATTCCACAGCCTGATAATCTCTGTTAATTTTTAAATTCCAGTTGACTCGCCGTTTATGCTTTTGGTGTGTTTATAGGATAAGTCGTGCTGCATTGGTCCGTGGGCATTGCGCACCTTGCTGGCTCCGGATGGAGATGTAATTATGGCCGGATCATTCTCCGCAGCCACCGTGGCTCATACAGCTGCCATCGTCACTGCTGCTCATGCTCACATACCCACTTTTCCTCAATCCAGCAAACAGGCTCGCAGCAGCGTGAGGGTGTTTGTGTGCATGGGGGAGTGCATGAGTGTTCAAAGAGATGAACTGCAGGAGGTCCTCGGCAGCATGGGCTGCAGCAGTGAGTGTCTGTGTGTTTGTGTGCTTCAGATATGAATACGCATTGCCTTATAGAGATATTGAAATGGTACATTCAATATACCTGTGTGTGCGTGTGTTTCAGACGTGAAGCTGCTACCCGAGGCTCTCCACACTCTGGATGTGTGTGACACGCATCTGCAGAAGGTTCAACTCATCCTGCTGACTCCGCATTGTTCTCTCTCTGCAGTCTCTAACCCTGTAGACTACCTGCTGCGGGAGAATGGAGGCACACACACACACACACACACACACATACACACACACATACACACAGTGTGCCACCAAGAATTTAAAAAAATGTATTTTTTGTTTAATCACCTATCAAACACTGATGCAATGTCTCTAAAACAAAATCTTTTAATTCTACACTTATTCCTGTGCATGTGCTCACACACCCTGTTCACTGTTTCAACGCCACAGCACAGGGCATTGTGGGTGTTGAATGTGCTAAAGTATATCATTTGAACAATTGTGAAGGGGTAGTGGAGTTAATGTTACTGTGCTGATCGCTTTGTTTAGCTGTTTTGTTTTGCGTTTTATTTTGTCCTAAATTTGAAAGTGACAGAAAGCAGAAGTATTGAATAAAAACCCTTCATATCACACTCATTTCCTAGTCTTTAATCGCATTTAATAGTATTATCCTACTATATATTTAAAAATGATTCCATGTTTAGTTCTTGTTGAACTCATTTGAGCCTCGGCAGATTTTCCTCTGGGACTCAGCCAGAGCTGGAATTCCATCCTCCATGTTGTTTCATCTTTAATGAGCGGGACACATGGGGTGCTGCCTTGGAAGTCATTTATCCAAAATACTGAAGCGTAAAAGACAGCTGTCCTTATGTGGCATTATTAATTGCCCCACTCTTAAAATACTGCCTACTTAGGCAGCCTCTTCCCAAGTGGAACACTAGGCGAAAGCGTGTTCATTGTAACAGCGTTATGTGTTGACTATGTCTATAATATTGTGTAATCAGCACTTTCCTAATTTCACTATAGGCACACAGATGTATATTGACATTGAATGTCAATATGTGTGTGTCTGTATGTGTGTTTTTTAGACAAAGAGCTGCTGCAGGATCTGTCTCAAGGTTCAGTCTCGCAGTCCAGACTGCACACACTTGTCTCTGAACAGAAGCGGGACCTTCACCATGCCCTCCGTTGTAAGTGTGTGTGTGTGTATATATATGTGTGTGTGCACCATATTTAATTAATTAGTTAACTCCAGAGAAGGAAAGTTTAATTGGAAGTTTGCATTGACCTAAAAATTGATTTGAACCTAGAACTGTAATGAAACTTTATAACACACCAGTGATACTCTCTCTCTCTCTTTATCTCTGTGGCTCGTGTTCTCTTCTACAGTTTCATTACTCTGTATTCACTTTTTGTTTGATGTTCTATGTAAAGACCTCACGTCTCTAGAGAGCAGGATAATCCTAAGAGGGTGTGTGTGTGTGTGAGTGAAAGTCTGTTGTTAGTCAGCGTGTTATCGAATGTACAGGTCTTTCTGTTCCTCCATTCAGCTCGTTAAAGTGCTGTTAATTAACAAGCAGGTGCTGATCAATTTCAGCCAATCAGTAAAGAGTCAGACTCGCTCCATTGCTGCAGTGTGTGTGTGTGTATGCGCACATACACACCCAGGAAGACGCAACATCAGCAGAATTTTTCCTATGGCCAGGCGGAACGTACACACACACTCACACACACATACACACACACACGTATTGGCTAGCCTCCTGCTTATCTTGTGCAACTGAATAATCATTAGCTATGTTATTAGCTACATATATTTTAGTAATCCTTTAACAAGCCAACTCAGTTTAATTGAACCTTTCATTTGCTACTAAATCAAAAGTTCAATTTCTACCTGATTGAAACAGATGGATAAACCTTTTAATTATCTGTAAACTGATAGAATAATCAAAATTTTAAACCTAATGAATTTCACAATCTATCCATTTCTTAAACATTTTAAGAGCTGGCCCTGAATTAAAACACTCAGTGTTCTAGAATCGACCAAGAACTAACAAAGATTCACAATTATCCCTTAGGTTAAGACTGTAATTATGTAAGTGCTAGAAATCCAAACTCACATAAAAATGCGGAGTAGAAAGGTAGAAGTTGGTTTAGTGCTAGTGAGCTGGGTCTTAGAGATTTAGTTTGTATTGAAGTCGGTCAGTGGCCTCTCGCCGAATCTCTGCTTCAGGGATATATCAGTGGACAGATAAATCAATGACTCGAGCAATTTCCGCTGGCTTTGCAGAGAAAGCATTCCTTATCCAGTTTCAGTCTCATGGATTGCTGAGTTTTCTGGAAAATACTCCCAAAGCAGTCAGGATGAGCCAGAAACAGCACTGTTAATAAAGCACTCCTCTACTCAGTAGCAGCTCATCTATAGAGGCAGATGGGGGCCAACAATGTTTCTAGACGCTATGCAATCATGGGGTAGCGATCTTCCTGCCCAGTTTAGCTCAATAGAGTTATTTTTGCATCTAGTGGTCAAACATGGGCACTACATCAAGCACTAGCAGAGGCCCACTGGGGAAAGGATGATGCTGCCCCATGCTTGATTTATGAATGTTTTATTTATTAGGGGAGGGGCAGGGGACAGGACAGTGACTGGTATTACCGGTTTTGGTTTACTTGAAGATGCTGTCTCGGTAGCCATCGATGCCGTCCCTCCTCTCTGAGCAATTACTAAAAACATGTTTTTCATTGGCGTTAAATAGCACACACAAATGCTATTTTGTAATGGTAAAGTCTTCATGTGTAAAGACGTGTAAAGATGCTGCTGCCTTTTTTGTGGCACCAAAGATCTGGAAGTTTCTAAGGTTTCTTTTTAAAGCAGCTGTTCGTGGCAAATTAAGCAGACTTTCTTGTATCGGAAAACTTAAAATCATGGCTTTACTTCTGAGTGTTACAAAGCACTGTCACTGGAGACTCTTTCCAAAGATGATAAATAAACATCTCACAGAAACATACCAACAAATCTAGACATAAATATGCAATACCTTTACGGTATGTGGAGCTTATGCCATAGAAGGTTTTTACTGTAGAAGTTATAATAACGTGTTAAAACAAGTGTATTAATATAAAGCTGTGAACACCTAACCAATCAGAATTGAGGATTGCTGTGTCACAATATAAATATTGTCTGTCCTGTTAAATGCTGCTCCCTACTGTTTTCACTTCATGTGCAATCAGTTACGGTTTTGTGTATCGCGCAAATCTTTTCGCAATATTGTTTCCCAGTTCCTAAAGTGCGAGACGTGGTGTACTCCACCTGTTCTTCACTTCCAGAGGAGAACGAGGAAGTGGTGAAGAACGCTCTCACTCTCACAGAGCAGGACAATCCCAAACTACAGCCTTTCACGTATGTATTTGTGTCCCGCCATGTGTTTCCTGCATACTTGCAATCTCAGACCTCTAATTTTACCACACTGTGTTTTAGAAAAAGCTATATATATGCTAATACTTATGGCTCATGTTTTTTCAATATAGATGATCACTGTGTCTTTTTCATGATTTTTCTAATCCTGTGTGCATTCAAGCATTTATGTGTGTGTGTGTGTGTGTGTGTGTGTGTCAGGCTTAGCTACCCATCTTTCCTGCGGTGTGATAAAGAGGATGGTGGTGGAGAAAACTTTTTCAGGCTTGAAGCTTCTTATCGGAGCAATGGCTGTTTCTTAGCTGTACTCACACGCCAGGTTTGTTGCAAACGTCATGCATGTACACACACTCTTTGCCGTGTTGAATCCTGCACTTTCATACCCGAAAGTCTTGATCATGGGGATCAGGGGAAATGGGGGCTGAGTAGCACAGTTCTCAGTCATATATTCCAGGCAATTAAAATAATTTACATTAACATGAATTAACTATTAGCTATTAACTTCAAAAGTTTCTTTAGAAGTCATTTGTGTTTAGAGTTATGCACAAGGGGTTAGCAATTATAAACAAAATAATAATAAAAAAATCAGGCCACTTAAAATTTATGGCTGTAATTAGAAAAAGGCACATGCAGCTGTGGTTTTGCATTCTGGTTATTTTGGTTATTTGCTCAGAAGGTGTTGATTAATTTTATAGAACAGCAGCCTTGATGATAGTGTCGGCTGTAATTCAAATCACAGGTGCATATTACTGCACGTTTTTAATTTCCTATAACAGCATGTATATGGATAAAAATTATAATTATAATTATTTGTTACACACCTAATATTAAAAAAAGGTGTCCAAACTTCAAATTCTATCAGTCCTGTGAGAGATTTAACTCCAGACTGTTAAAGTTCTCTCAGATGAAAAGGCTAAAGACAAGATTAACACTCAAGGGGTTCAGAAAAGGCTGGGATGGAGAAAGAAATGAATGCAGTGGAGCAGAGAAATAAAGAGAGACAGATAAGTGGAAAGAAAAAGAGAAACAACGGGAGAAAGATAAAGAGGATTAGAGGGAGAAATCGGGATAAATAGAAAGGGAGAGCAACACCGTCGAGGAGAAAAGACACACATACACACAGAACGAACATTTGTTTGTTTCCACAGACGGCCCATGAAGGATGAAAAATGGTCCTCTTCTAAATTAAGTGTTTCAGAAGCGGTATGAACACATCCAAGGCAACCTAGAACTAAAGCAGAATGCAGGCCAGGTAGAGTTTGAGAGGATTGGTAGGGTTCAGGCTTGTGTGCAAATTCACCAGAATGGAACGGTATTCACTGAGCCGTTTGCCAAAATGCATGTGTTGCAGATTTCACATTGGCACAATTGGGAAATTTAATGAAAAATTTTTCGGACTAACATAACAAAAGTGAATGATTTGAAAGATTAGCATGAAAAAAAATAGAACATTTTGATACATTATTATGACAAAATGGGGACAAAAATGATCGATTGATGTATCATTTCTGATACATTTGTATGGCGATATTGGATAATTTGATGGATTAGTATGGCAAAATAGGAAAATGTGAAGGATAATCTTGGCACAATTTGGAAATGTAAATTGTATAATAATTGATCATTGTAAATGTGTTAGCAATGAAAAATAAGAAATTTTACTGGATTAACATGACCAAGTAGAGATAATTAATGGACTTACATGGGAAAATATGAATTATCAATGCAAAATGGGGAATTGTGATGGTTTAACATGATTAAATAGGGATAATTAATGAACTAGCATGGCAAAATGGGAAATGTTATGAATTAGCAACACAAAATGGGAAATGGTGATGGTTTAACATGACCAAATGAGCTTAATTAATGGACTATCATGGCAAAATGGGAACATACAATGATTTACCAATGCAAAAATGGGAAATTTTGCTGCAGTAACGTGACTAAATAGGAATAGTATGGCAAAATGGAAAATGTACATGTATTACCATGGCAAACTGGGAAACTCCGGTGGATTAGCATATCAAATAGGAAACATTCATTTATTAGCATGGCCAAGTGGGACAGTTTCATTCATTAGCATAGCAAAAGTGAAAAATTTGTTGGTTTATTATGGTAAAAATGGGAAAATTTGATGCATCAGTATATCAGAATGTGAAAAAAAAAATGTTTTGCATTAGCATGAACAAATGGAAAATTCGAAGCATTAGCATATGAACAAATCAGGAAGATTTGTTGAATTAGCATGGCAAAATAGAGAAATCTGATGCATTAGCATGGCAGAATGCAAAGTATTTAATGGAGTGTTTCAGAATGCATTTTATATGGATCAGCAAGGGAGAATAGCAAAATGAAAATGTTCAGCATTGTAGCGCGGGACAGATTTCTAAAAGGCACATTATGAAAGCCCTTCCCAGGAATCACCAAAAGGCAGTAACCACACCAAGTATTAAACACTTTTCAAATGCTAAAGCTTAAAATGCTAAAATATTGCATCTGTACATCATTCATACTCTCTGCTTATACGTTCCATGTTTTTTTTCCATGTGTGTAATGCGAGCTCCGCCATCATATTGCGTACATCAATCACATTCATTTCCGCATTGATGCACCTGAAAATGTAATCAAAGCAATTTAATGGGTGCTTTATCTCACATTTTCAAACACATCCTGCTGTAAAGCTCAGTAATAAAGATTATTGTGGTGCACTTAAATATGGCTCATAAAATTGCAATTAGACGCAAGTTGGAAATTTTAACGGCTGCTCTTTCTCTCTCCAGAATCTGTTCCTGCTTAAGCATAGCATACAGTAGAGAGTTTTATAGTTCATCTCTCGCTCTGTACCTGAGGCCTATAAAGTGGACTTTACTACACAAATGGAAAGGAGGATGACTCTAATTGGCCAAATTAAAGAGATAAAATCAGTCAGCTTCTAGACTTTTCCATGCTACACTACTTCAACAATTCCACCTATATCTGTGCTAATTCCAAGATTGCACTGTGACTTTAGCGTAATTTGGACACAAGTGTTTTTGTTACAATGAAGTAACTACAGTAAGAGTTAGCGAAAGCTTGCTCAAGCATAATGTTTTACTCTACATAATTTTTTGTGGGTAGGGATGTTTGGGAGCTTCATCACAAAGGCAATAGCTTGAAGCTAACAACTGTGTGGACATTTCCTAACTGTCAGACGTGATTAGCTATTGTTTTGATCGAGAAAATATTCATTTATTAATTTAAGAATTACACCATCTTGTTGGAGGTAGATGATTTATTGATGTCATGTGGATAGATAAATTGACTAGCTAGCTAGCTAGCAGTTTCATAACAGGTATAGAGAAAAATCCCAATAGATTTGGTTAGCACTTGATGCTAGGTGTAATTGCAGTGTTATTTTAGTAGTACCCTTTTTTTTTTTTAGTGATTTACTAACATATCTGAGTGAAATGTTAATATTTCTGATGTTTTTATCTTGTTTCCACTGGCACTACACCTGTACTTTGTCTTAAATCCAAGACTTGATGGCTACATGCTGGCTAGCTAATGTCATTAACTATCTTACACATTCTCTATATTTGTCAGTTGCCTAGCAACTGAGTTTTCATTATTTTAACCACTCAGACAGCGAGTGTTTTATGTTAGCCTTTCCATCCCGAAAGCTTGAATTCACAAGTTTCATTTTTGGCAGTTAGATTTGTGTGTGTAGGTTATGGTGGTTGTTTGTGACCTTGTGTTTTTGCCATGTTTGACAAACATAAATAACTGGCTGGTTATGTGAGTTTATAGAGAGAGAAGGAAAGCAAAAAAGGAAATAAACGAGGGAGCAAGAACGAGGACATGAGGGAGGATATATTAAATATTTCATGGCTGCCTTGTCTTTCTGTGTTAGCTTCAGCGTGGCACGACATGACGACCCCAACACACACGCACACCCAGACATACAGACATGTGGACTAAGAAAGATTGAATTATTCACACTGAGTGGGTAGATTTCTGCTGAGACAGCGCGTAATCCAGCAGGGTACACAAACACACACACACAGCAGGATTCATGCAAAGATTAGACAGTTCTAATTAGCATCTTAAATGATGTACTTTGTGTACTATCAGTGTGAGCAGTGTGTTCATACAGGGAGACTATAACACACCCGACGTGCTAAGGCCACTGAGGAACGAAGTGCGGAATGCTGGAGACATAGCATTTGATGATCACAGCCTTCCACAGCCTTTAATGTAACAATGAACTGTTAAAGAGCGTGACATGTTGCTGGAACATTTCTGTGGCATAAGAACAATATAACACTTTGGAATGCACTGTGAAAGAGGTGGAAAATAACCACCTCTTGATCTCCTCGACAGCCCGAGCCAGAAGTGACTGAGACGCCACAGGAAGTGATAGCTCGAGCCACTGCTAGCGGCTTGCTGGACAGGATCCTGCCAACTCAGCCGCTCAAGAAAGAGAGGCGTGGCCGACCGACACGCAAAGGACCTGCCTTTCAATCTCACCAGCGGCCTCATGTCTCTGTCAGCAGCCAGTCGCAGGTGGCCGAGTTTCTGAACCGTGAGGTGAAAGCGAATAGCTCAGCCACAACAGCAGCACAGGAGAGGACAAACCGCACACACTCGCCTCGGGGTAACACACTCTAACTCACACACTTGAGAGCAGGCCAAGGCTAAACTCTGTGATGGGTTTCCCTCTCTGCATTTTTACACTTTGTTGTCTCACTGTGTCTCATTTGCACAGTTTAGTGTGTTGCTCGCCCCATCCACTTTGCATTGCCAGTGGTCGCTTAACCTTTTGTTGTTCATCAGCTCCAATTGAAAACAAATCAACAAATCATAGCATATACTATATGGCCAAAAGTTTGTGGACACCTTACCATCACACCTTTATATGCTTTTTAAACATCCCATTGCAATTTTAGTCCCCTCTTTTCTGTTATCATAACCTCTAATGTTCTGGAAAGGCTTTCCACTAGACTTTGGAGCTTGGCTCCCATTGATCCACAAGAACATTAGCGAGGTCAGGTACTGATGTTGGGTGAGGAGGCCTGTGGTGAAGTCGGTGTTCCGACTTGTCATGCTAGAACAGGTTTAGGCCTCTTAGTTCCAGTGAAGGGACATCATAATGCTACAGCATACAGAGACAATCTATACAACTGTGTGCTACCATCTTTGTGGCAACAGTTTGAGGAAGAACCACATATGGGTGTGACCATCATGTGTCTACAAACATTTAGACATATAGTGTATGCTTTGGTAAAAAGTGGCAGCTTTTCAAGCTAGTTTGGTTTAATTTATTTACGACAAACTAGTTTGATAGTTCACCTTAAACAAAATCTTTCTCCATCGCTATCTCTCTCTTTCGTTCTTAAATCCTTGGCTCTGTCTAGATCACTAATGCTTTTTTGTCCATCTCTCTCACTTTCTCAGTCTCAGGAAAATCCAAAGCAACTCATCACTCCACTATCTCCAATCCAAGCTACTCCTCCTTCATCACAGGACCCACCTCCTCCTCCTCCTCCTCCTCCTCCACAGGCCTCACCTTGTCTTACACAAACCCAGCGTCCTTTATAACAGGCCGAGTTTCCTCTATTCCTTCCAACACTGCCCACACCTTCTCCATCACAGACAACACCTTATTCAACACAGACACTGCCTCATCCAACAATGGACTAACCATCACTTCACTTACCAAGGGCTCTGCACCATCCCATAGGAGCCTGAATCGAACCAACAGCCACCAAGCTGCTGGTCCTGTAGCTCCACCCCCTGCCCGACCCAGAGGCAGACAGGAAGTCCTGCGTCCGGTGTTGGTTTCGTTTCCTCCTCCTCAATTCCCACCCTTGTGTCCAGCAACTGCTCCAATCAAGATCAAAACTCCTGTATTATACCAAACCTGGAAGAACTGGTCACGTCCTGCCCCATTGACACACACCCGATTCGGGAACAGCATGCGCCCATGGTTCTGACACACACACACACACACACACACACACACACATATATGTGTATAGACGGGCCTGCGCATGTACTGGCTTAAGCAGGGGGACACGTCTGGCACTGCAGGATTTGAGTCCCTGGCGGCGTAGTGTGTTACTCATG
>JAQMYM010000008.1:16805188-16818359 GCA_030014255.1 Parauchenoglanis ngamensis | reverse complement strand
TCTTTTTAAGTGGGAGAACTTGCACAATTGGTGGCTGACTAAATACTTTTTTGCCCCACTGTATGTATGTATATATAAACTAGTGCTAAAAGTACTGCCTTTATCTCTTATTGTGTTTTTGCTCATGACCAATTGACATTCTATTTTTGTATAATAATTATTAATACCCGTTTTATTCTCTAGGCTAAATCCTGTATATATCATTTTGCTAAAAGCATAATTAAAACTTTAACACAGCTGTATGTTTTTGAAATGCCTTTATTAGCACAGGGACATTATGGGACATTAATATGGTGAGTGAGGGACACAGGTGAGTTATACTTTGCTTACTGTGTTTTCCACACTGTGACGCTTTCCTTTTTTTTTTTATTCCTGTAGACAAATTGAGAATCAAGCATACATTGCCTGTGTATGCTTGCCACACCGAGCCTTAGTTGCAGGAGGTTTTAATGATAATTTTTCCATTTTACGCAATTGAGTTACGAATTAGCGCTGGTAAAATCTTCGGCCCAATCCGAACTCTTTCCTGTTCTTCTAGTTTTATAAGCTCTCCCTGCTTAACCATTTAACAGTGGTGCCAAAATGGAGAAATGTATGCAGTTTCATCTTGTCTTGGGTTTTATTGTACTATTAAAACATATTTTAAACAAAAATAACCATGAATGAATTATGCAGTAGGCTGTATATAGTATTTTTGACATTTCTTATCATAATTTGAAAACAGCTGGACATGCCACACCCACAAGTCACTACACGCCCATATGAAAGAAACGTTAAACGAAAGGTTACACAGTAAAGTAATGTTTAACTTTTTACATTAGCTTAGTTGCCCATTGTTGCTTAGCTTAATTGTTAGGTGAACAGTAGTAGATATACACAAGTTTATAGAAAGGTTTGTTACTTTTACACTAATGTCACATTGAAAATCCAATAGAGACACTGCATTATTAGAAAGGATGTTCTGGCAGAAGAATTAAAAGCGTGGTAATGTCAGAATTTGGGAATTTCCGAGTTTCTGACTGGCTGCACGTGTTTAATTCAATATGGAGCTCTATAGATCCGTAGTCTTCAGTTCTTCACCAATAATACAGAGCAGGTGAAGAATTTAGCTTAGTGTCCTATGACAAAATGTCCATTAGCTCATTTCTAGTCACCAGACTAGAATCCGTTTGTCAGGACTGTAGCAAAACCTTCAGCTCAGGAAACAATACTGAACTATGGCAACACTAATGGGACAAACACTACACTAGACTTCACCAGTAGGGGGCTCTGAAAGGAGTGTCGTTTATGAGTCAGATATATAAAAAAACAAAACAAAACAAAAAAAAAAAAAAAACAACCCACATGCTACATTAATGCAATGTATAATTTTTCTCAAGGGAGAGTTTTAGGGAGAAGGGTGGTTCAGGCACCCTGGAATGAAAATACGCTACTTTAATCATGTGCAAGCGGTTCTCTAGCTGAACCTAGCGGACTCAACATTTCACCCTCGCACCCATGTAAGGGATACGTGTTTTCAACTACAGTGTCGTTTTTGTACAGAGGCTCGCATGAGACATTCATGTGTAATGATGCACCACAACAGTGTCAGTTTAACGTGATTATGACATCAGACATGAAAATGAGTCTTCACTGACATCAACATGATGGTAACAGAGTAATACACAGCTCAAACACATTGTAGTTGTGTCTGTTGGCTTAAAAATGAGTGTAATTGTGTGTTTTTGTCCAAGGCATGCTTCAAGGAGCGCCTAGAGACGGTCAAAGTTCAAAGAGCTACAGGTGAAGCTTCACCCATCAGGTCATCTCTTCCTTTCCACTTCCTGGTGATCATTTGTTGCTCCTTGGCCGTACAGAGTTCAGTGTTTTTATTTACATGTCCTGCCAGTGATCGTAACCGAGCTGCACCGTCATTGGTGGGGCAGCTCAGGGCCAGGCTTCTTTTTCAGAGTGTCTATGATGGACTGGACACCGCGCTTCACGCTGGTAGTTACGCGGCGAGTCACGGAGTCTGAAGATGATGGAGAGGAACACGTGGAGGACTTCTGAGAGGAAGTGTGAGAGACGAGGCATTTCTGATAGCGCAGCTGGAAAAGATAGAAAGGATTGAAAGAGAGAGCGAGAGAGAGATTCAGAATGGGAGGTTAGTATTGTAGCTTCAGCTCAGCAGACATTACATTCAGGATGACCCATGTGTGTCATAAGTATTAGTGCCCTATACACCCGATATTTTATTAGAAACTCTCTCAAAGAAGCTGCAGCTAGAATAATTTAATCAAATTCAGCCACAATGAGAAGCTCAGAGGAGAAATTGAGACAGAATTTATCTCGTGTGCACAAATGATTCCTAAAACATGCTTGAGCCACCTTCTGATTAACACGTACACAAGTGAGTGTGTGATGGACCTGACGATATATCAGTGCCACAGTATAGCACAATATAAATAACTGAAATGATGATGTCATACAGAAATACGCGTGTGTTGTGAGGCTTACCATGCAGGCGGACTGCACGGCTTCAGACACGCTCCCTGCATTGGGCTCACACCAGAACACATGACACTGGAAGTGCTGGTTGCCCGTGTCCATGACGAAGGCAAATGTGTGTACATCACGGCCGATACCCATAAATGACAAGAAACGCACGCGGCACTCCACCAGCACTTCCTCCTCCTCCTCCTGCGTGCACACACACACACACACACACACACACGCAGGAGTGAGTTGCTTCGTTCATTTCATCTTTACCTTTTCTGTTCCTTTCTTGCCTTTTTGTTATTTATTTTTTTGAGGGCCCGTAAACAACAAGAAATGACAGGAAATGCCATTTTTACATCGACATTTTTTCAACATTTTTTCAGCACTCCCACTTCCCTCTCCTACATACACACTAGGGTAATGTGTGTGGATGAAGTAATTGACCTTTTCTTTGATAACGCTGACTGTCGCATCCTCCACATTCAGCAGAACTGCAGTCCAATCATCCTTCCCCGTGGACGACAGCAGACTGTCAATCGCTCCATTTATAATGTCCATCCCTGAGAGAGAGAGGGAGACAGAAAGGGAGAGAGAGAGAGACTGTAAAATATGTTGGTGCAAGTAGATTTTGGGTGTGCGTGTGCATATGCGTGTGTGGGTATGGTGTTACCTATGGGACGGGACACAGAGGTCATTCCCAGGTAGTGAACATGGAAGCTCTGCTGTAGCTCAGTCTTTGGTGTGGGAAAGTCTACTGAGAGAAAACACGCGCATGAGGATGAGAACTTTACCAGTCTACAGAAAGTACTGTTTAATGAAAGAAACACGAAAAAAAAAAAAAAAGAAAATGAGAAACTTGTCAAAAGAACACAAATATTTTGAAAAGGACTGCAGTAAAATAATAGAAGGAATGAGGAACATTAAGAAGAAAGGAAGAAGTGAATGAAAGAAAGAAAAAGAAAATTGCATGAAAGAAAAAGAATCCATGACACAAAATGAAGAATTAACGGCAGAATAATCAAAAGGCAAGACAAGTAAGACTTATGAAAAAAGAACTAAAATCTGAATTAATGATGCAGATAATAAAGATCAAAGTAAAACCTACAAGGAAAATGCAAGGAAGAAAAATAAATGCTAAAAGAAGGAATAAACAAAGTGTTTAAAAACAAGTAAATGAATTAAAGGACACCTGCTGTGAAAATTTAGGGGTTTTTTTTTTTTTTTTTTTAATAAAATATGTCCATGTGACTTGGTGAAGTATTAGGCTGTTACCTTCCTAGTCTGTAATGGCCATAGAAAGTAAATATGCAGAGAGTACGGGCCAGTTTGAAAAGCCTTTCATTGGTACGTAGCACAGCGCATGCCACCCCGCCACTGACATATGACGACCCATAGCTATCTGAAGCAAGAATACAGGGTGGGGACATCTATGCATAGTTATTCAGCAAACAATAAGCAGAGATGCTTGGTTTAGAAAGCATAAGTGTGGGCACTCGGCCTAGAGGCCCGGATTCTAAGCTAAAACTTCATGGATCTGTGCCCTAATTCTTCCAGAAACATGGTTAACTGAGGATCTCCTGGACTCATTTATTCATCTACAAACTCATTCCATACACCACGGCAACTGGACATCCGAATTCGGTAAAAGCAGGAGTAGCAGTGTTTGAAAAACTTATCTTATACTGAAAGACAGAGCTAGGCCCCCAGTCTGCAAACCGTAAGCAAAATTTCCAATTAATCAAACTTTAAAGGCTGTATTGAATATTGTAATAGATTTCTCCTAACCTTAGTTACCTTGCATGACCAAAGCCTACAGGTAACATTACTGAACTATGGTGCTGAAACAAAAAAAAAACCCCTTTGCATATTTTTCAAAAGCATCTCAAGGAATATTATAAGATGCATGAAAAGTCTGTGGCATGTCCGCTTTAAAGAACAAAATGATAAAGGCACAACGAAAGGAGGGATGAACAGAAAGAAGGAAAGGCGGCATATCTGACAATGAAATAAAAGATTCGAAGAAAAAAGAAACTGGTAAAAAGAACAAAATCTAAAGAAAAACGTAAGTAAAAAAAAATAAGAAAGAATTACAGGTTTAAAAAGAAAAGATGAACAAAAAGCATCGTTACCTTGTAGTGGGACGTTGGTGCTGGACAGGGACGACCCGCTCGCCGTTCTGCTGTTCTTCTTCTCTGCCATAATCTGCAGGAACATGGTGTACAAGTCTCAGATTAGCCCAAATAAAAACACTTCACACAAGTACACACTTGGGACATCAGTCTTACACCTGGTGACCTTTTAATGTAAATTTTATACATCACCATAATTTATGCACTTATAATACAACAGCTAGAAACATAAAACATTTACAGCTTTAGAGCTTTTCAAAGCACTGACACTGAAGACTCCTCCCATAAACAGTAAATAAATGTCTCCTTGCAAAAAAAACTAATCATACTGTCATACAACTCCATGTGTAAGCTGTTACTATAGACACAATAACATTAGAATGAGTGTGCTAATATAAACCTACTCCAATATTAGAGATCATACCATGACAACAAAACAATATCACAAACTGGTAAAATTTGCTTTAACATATTATATTGCAATGTATATTGTGAAAGTAAGGCTTAGCAGTATGATTACAGTATGATCGTTATAAGTCTGAGAAACGCTTTAAAAAATGTACAAGTTGTACCAAAAATACATTTCAGAATCACATCAACACTATAATTCGCAGCCTCCCCACATAGGGAGCTTATCTGGTTTTATCAGAACACAGACAGCATCTCACCCTGGAGCAGATCTGGTTCAGGCTGGCAGCGATGGCTTCTGCAGGACTGTCACACTGGAACACGTGACATTTCAACACATGTGTGTTTTTATCCCGAGCCACGTAAGCAAAATCCCTAAAAAAAAAAAAAATGTCAAACAAACAGTTGCCAAAACATTCAGATCAGTCCAACTCCTCTGACTTCTCATAACAGCATTATATAAGCACAGTGCAAAAAATAAAAGGGCTGGTTGTCAATAACAAAGAGCAAGGAATATTCACGAGTCACGTGTATATCCATACTGAACTTCATCTCGACATTTAATTTATTTGGTTTCTCACTTTGATGTACAAAGGAAAAAAAATTCTGAAAGAGAACATTCAAATCTTACACATCAACGCTATCCGTTCTAAAAATAACCCCAAACACAGATGTGAAATAAGGATACGAAGTGAACCGGGTGCACTCAGGGATTATACACGCCACTGCCTTACAAAAAGTGAATATCTTTTCTAGTTTATTCTCTTCCCGTGCTCCAAATACAGCATCCACAACAACCAACAGTGCTCTTAACTATATACCAAATTCTGGTAGATAAGTCTTGTTAGAACAGATTCTATGAAATTTAATGCTTACCATAATACAAAACACTAATTAGACATAAATTGTGAGACAGAGTGGATGAGATGCATAATTTCATGTGTGAAGTTGCAGAAGGTAAGATGGTAAGATGGCCCGTAGGAAGTAAGTACTGTAGCACTAGTCACTGAAATGTCAGAAACCTTTTTTTAATCCCTACAGTTTACTGTAGAAGCGTGTGTAGGATCTGTTCCTGTAGAAAGTTTGACCGTTCACCTTTCTCCCACAGAAATCTGACCAATCCTGCTTTCTTCTACAGAAAGGTTGATCAATCATGCCCTTTCCCACAGAATGGTTGATCATTCCACTCCCTGCTAAAGACATTTTGACCAATTCTGCTTCTCCCGCAGAAAGTCTGTCCAAGCCTGCCCTCTCCCACAGAAGGTTTGACCAATCTCACCCTCTCCCATAAAAGGTTCAGTCAGTCCTGCCCACCTCTGCAGACAGTTTATCCAGTCCTGTCCTCTCCCACAGTAGATTTGACCAGTCCTGCCCTATCCTGCAGAAGTGGTTTTATTATTCCCCCATCCTGCAGTTTGACAAATCTCACTTTCTCCCATTAAAGGTTCAACAAAGCCTGCCCACTCTTGCTGAAACTTTGACCAATCCTGCATGGTCCTGCTGAAAGTTTGACCAATTTTACCTTTTCCTATAGGAGGTTCAACCAATCCTGCACTCTTCCGCTGAAAGTTTGACCAATTTTACCCTCGCCCACAGAAAGTTCAACCAATCCTGCCCTCTCCCGTTGAAAGTTTGACCAATCCTCCCATCTCCTGTAAAGATTTTGACCAATCCCACCCTCTTCCACAGAAGGTTTGACCAATCCTGCTCACTCCTGTAGAAGTGCCCTTTCCCAAACAAAGTTTGATCATTCTCTCCTCTACAACAGGTCGGATCAATCCTGCCTACTGCTGTGGAAAGTATGATCAATCCGGCCCTTTCCCACACATCGTTTGTTCATTCCCCTTCCCTACTACAGAAGTTTTGACCAACCCCGATTCTCCTGCAGAACGTTTATCCAGTCCTGCACTCTCCCACAGAAAATTTGACCAGTCCTGCCCCCTCCTGCAGAAACCTGGATTATTCCCCCATCCCACAGAAGGTTTGACCAATCTCACCCTCTCCCATAGACGGTTCAAGCAGTCCTGCCGACCCTTGCAGAAAGTTTAACACAATCCTGAACTCTCCTGCTGAACGTTTGACTAAGCCTGCACTCTCCTGCTCAGTTTGATCAATCCTGCCTTCTCCTGTAGTGCTTTCGACCAATCCCATCCTCTTCCACAGAAACTTTGACCAATCCTGCCCTGTTCCACAGAAATATCAGACAATTTTCCCCTCTCCTGCAGATATTTTTACCAATCTCACCTATTCCTGGAGAACATTTCACCAAGCCCACTCTCCCACATAACGTTTAAACTCCCACAAGTGTTTTTGTCGTGTCTTGCATGCATTTTTTTTAGTTTACACTATGGTTCACCATGATACTTTCTGGTCTGTGGTAATTTTGTTTATTACATATTCAAACCTCATACTTATATGGTGGTACTTTGTTTGCTTTGCTTGGTCTACTTCTCTTGGCCATGACATTACCAAATAGGCCAGAATAATAGCTAGTATTTATTCCAGAATACTGAATACATGTTCCTAAATGTATTTAGTAACATTCCCTAGTAAGATGGTGACATTTTAAATGTAAGCAGAATAGAGCCAAATTTCCCAATGAATACACATTCAAACACAAATAACAAAATGTAAATTATTTATACGGTAAAATAAAATATGTATGGAGCTAGCGCATAGTGGTGCACTTGTGATGGGAAAGGCTGCTGAGTGCTGAAGAAATCTAGGTATAAGAGCCACACTGAACCTTCCAGAGACTTAACAAAAAGGAGAAAATACATTTACAATTTAAGTAGGGAAACATAATACTGAGGTTATAGTCAAAATAGTCAATCTTCTACCATAGCATTTTGCCTATAATTACCGTATTTGCCAATAATTATTACATTTAATGTTGTGGAATGTCCACAAAACAAGATTTATAATTGCATATGTATGTAAAATATGTATGTAGCATAAGGAGAAATAAATAATACAAGAACGGAGAGTCTACTGTTCGACTGAGTGTGCGCTTAAGTCAAGGTGGTGATTGGTCAGCTGCCTTAATAACCGTCATGACATCATAGTTGGAAATATTTTGGATTGGCAAGTGTAACTTTTCTTCAAAACAAAAGTCCCCCGAGCACACACAGTGATGAAAAGGGAACACACCGCCAAACCAAACACTACAAATGCAGTAGACTTCAAAGCCTGCAATGAATTATGGGATATCCGGAGGGAGACAGGGTTGCCTCAGAGAGTGGTGTGGAAATCTAACCTAAATACACAGCGGGAACAAGAATCATCCATCTTGTTAACAGTACAATGTGTGTGTGTTTGTATGTGCAGGATGACTGACACACAATGCAGTAGCACCTACCCTGGAGCAAAGCATGTTGGGAACTTCAGTCCAGGTAGACAGAGGGCAGAGAATCTCAAGATGCAGCAGATGCTATTATTAAACTCTGTGTGTGTGTGTGTGAAGACCTTGGCTTTATCGCTCCAGCCTCCAGCTGTATTTATGACTCTATTACCCACCATGTCTCTTCTTAATTGTACAGACAAATTTAGAGTCAATAGTCCAGTGTGTGTATGAGATTTACGTGGCTCTGGACTGCGAGGAAGCTTGTCTTCTTGTTTCCGAAAGTTGAGTATTTGCAAGCTTGTCTGTTAGAGAAACTGTAATCTGAGAGCGAGAGCATGTGTGTGTGTGTAAACTGAGATCTCATCTCTATCTGTTTACGTTCCATTACTGCACTTCCACAGGGACAAACTCTCATTACATGGCTACACACCTCGGCTATTTGACGAGGAGAACAAACACACACACACACTTCACATGCACACTGCATTGCTCGGTAAAGATCCTGTTCTATTGAAATGTATTACATTACATGAACCATATGTAGGTGAGTAATCCAATAAGAGCCAAGATAAGAGCGGGGAAGAGAGAAAGTGCATGTAAATTTCATGTAAGCCGCATAATGAGACCACAGTTCTATACATCACTCATTTATGATAAATTTCTGTAAGGTTCTGTAAGAGTGTATGAGAATATAGGTTACACAAGTAGAATACTGACATCTCAAATGTAAAAAAAATAAAAAAATCACTTGGGTGCATGCTATTATGGGAAAATAATCCAAGACAGGATGGTGTTATTGTTAACAGCGCATCCAACAAATACAACTATTTATTCATTAAAGAATGAAGTCATATTTTTTGTATCCATTTATAGTCATGTTAATATTGTGGAGGATCTTTGAAACCAGTTCATGTTGTCTCTTATGTTATAGCAGCTATAAGTCTGAACAACGGTGGACAATCAGACGAAGTGGAGAGGAAAAGGAAGGAGAGGAGGGAACTGAGAAGGAAGCCAAAAAAAGAGACAGAAAATAAGGAGAAAGGAGAAGTAGAAGTAAATGACATGAAAGAATATAAACGGGAAGAAGAGAGGGAGGGAAAGGAGATGAAGTGAAGAAGAAGTGAGTGAAAGAAAGAGGTAAGAAAGATGTAAAGAAAAATAGGAAAAGAGGAGAAGGAAGCATGGAAAGGAAAGAGAGGAAGATGGCGATTTGCATATGAATAAAAGAGGGAAATAGGGAAGAGAATGGTAACAGGAGGAAGAAAAGGGGGGGGAATTTTGAGAAAAATGAGAAAGGCATAAGGAGGAAGGAAGAATGGGAGATGAAGAGCCAAGGAAAGAGAGGAAGAGGGGAAAAAACAAACGGGAGGAAATGAGTGACAGAAATGAGGAAGAACAACGGAGATTAGACGAGTGGGAGGAAATTGGAAGGAGGATTAATGGAGAGGAAAAGAGGGGAGTATTAGAGAGAATGAGAAAGAAAGGAGTGAAATCTAAGATGAAGAGAATAAGAAAGTGGAAATGAAGACTAAACAAGAGAACAGCAGTGGCTTAGGTTGTAAACGACTGAGCAATTTTTCCTCATTTGTGTGTGTGTGTGTGTGTGTGTGTGTGTGTGTGTGTGTGTGTGTGTGTGTGTGTGTGACTGGACTTCAATCAGGCTGGCCTGCTAATCAATCCCTGAGATCCATTTATTTAAGCGAGTTCACCTCTGCATCGTTTCATCAATCATCATCTGCATTCGTTTGCCCTATTCATTCATTTCTTTCAGTCGCTGTTCTTTTCACTTGTCGGCAGAAATGAAAAAGGACAGCGCGCCTCGAACCGAAACCACCGACACCAAAAACACAAACATTTGTCATTGCTACATAAATTATGTAATAATGTTCTGTATAAAAATAAATAATTGCAGCGTTTCTTTCCACTGCAACACTCAGTAATGAACAGAGTACAATACACTGAACTACATGAGGTGTGGGGGGATTTGCATATGAATAATCAAATACGAAGAAAAATAAGAAGAATGACAAGAGGAAGAAAAAGAGGAGATGAAGTGAAAGGAAATAAATGATATTAATGGAAATGGAGAGGGTAAATTAAGATAAAGTGAAGACAGGGATGAAGGACAGAGAGGAAAAGCTAAATAAATGGAGGAAAAGAAGGAAAGGAAGACGAGCCAAAAAAAAGAAGCAAAAGCGATTAAAAAGGGAAGAGACTAAAGGAGAAAGAAGAGGACAGGACAGGAAGACATAGTAGAGAAGAAAGGAAGTAAAAGGAAGAGGTAAGCATAATATAGGGGAGGACATGTAGGTAAAGATGACGGGAAGAAAAAGAGGAGGAAGAGAAAAAGGAGGAAAAACAGGTAAAAGTAGGAAAATTATGGGAGGAGAGGAGGGAAGGAATTGAGGACGACGATAAAAAGAGGAAGAGAATCAGAATTACGTTTACGCAAACGAGGAATTTTTCTTGCTGTAATGGTGCAAAAGAAATAGGAATAAAGATAAAAATGACAAATTGGAATATGTAACAAAAAATATTACTATTTACAGAGTGTGCAAAATATGTAAAGAGTATAAATAGCATAAATGGGGATGTGCAAAAAGAGTAAAACATGATTTTTTTTATTATTATTATTTAGGTTTAGGGTCAGGATTTGGGCTTAGGGTTAGATGCAGGCCCTGTATTAATTAGCTACAGCAATAATTATAGCAGTTGAAGGTCCTCAGAAGGAGAGTAAGGTGCATACAGTATGTGTGTGTGTGTGTGTGTGTGTGTGAGAGGGAGAGAGTGATAATCTTTCATGGTCGGTGACCATTAGGCTAATATCGCTGCTTAATTACCCATTAACATTGTAAAGTTGTTTACATGACACGCTCATCTGCTCTCCTGTCATCGCCGCTCACCTCCCTGACTGTAAATCAGCCTGGACCCATTACCCATGAGCACCTGCTCAGCACATTCACACTACATTACCTATAAACCCTTTCTACACAACTTCCATGACCTGAATGGAGCAAGTAAGCAAGGTCTGTAAGATACTCGCACCAAAAAGACAGAAACAGAACGGAGAAAATACCGAGAAGGCTCATAAAAGATGAAAAATCCAGGGAAATGTCAAAACATGGGAAATTGCGCTACAACGTGTCAGGCGACATCACCGAACTGCCTTGTCTTGTTAACATGTCCACTTACACAGATTTGTCTTAAATTTTGTGAAAATGATGAAGTACTTCATAAGAGGAAACAAGAAGGGCTACCTTTTTTAGCAGTTATCCTATGGCTAGTGAGCAGTGTGATGTACAGTTTAAGCTATTAGGATGGGTTGAAAACTGTAGCGTTTGACCTGAAGAAGCGATTGTTTAGATAAAAAGTCTAACTTCTATAACTTTTTAAATGGCTTCCGAGTAAACATATCATAAGCAGCATGATGTCCTGTCCCATGTTTTGGTTGCTGAAATAGTATGTGAATAAGCTAAAAAGTGCTACCATAACATGATAACGTGAAGTAATTGGCTAGTAAGTGAATACACACTAAGGGAAATAAACAAGTACATGTATTTTACACGTGCTTTACGCAGTTGCATTAGAGTTTCCACATACCCACGGCTTCCTGTTTCCGAGTCATCCATGCAAGCTAATTAATCTGATCAACCAAACCATCAACCAAATCATGGGATGGGATTCAAAAGCATGCGCGATAGTTACGCGTTAAAGCGTGTTAAAACAAACATTTAAAAATAGCTACTATTAGGGGTGTTATATTTCTTATTTTCTACCTGTTGAAGCTACTTGTACACAAATAAATCAACTCTAGTGAAAAAAATGATAGTGTTACATTACAGTGTAACCAAATTTATACACATGTAATGTCAAAACATGCACGCTTACCGAGTCCTGTGCAAATGTAATGAGTAGCTAATGTTAGCTTGTCATGTCAGCTGTCTTGGCAAGCAAAGTGCGGCTAAAGAAGAATTTACGTAGAACTTTTGAAGAAATACATCCTGAACAAGTTCTTGACCTGACTTACTGTCTATGTCTCGATCCTGAAGATTCACAATTTCCAAATGTGACTGATTATTGAAGCATGCATTTATTTTGTTTTCAGATAGATCTTCCCAAACAGCACTGCAGTAGTTGCAGAGCACCCTCCAGGGAAGCGTTCTGAACATTTATTTTTAAACACTGCAGCAAATTAAGACTAAATGAATATAACTGGCTGGAGAACAAACCAATATATATATATAGGTGTGTGTGCGCGCATATATACCAACATGCCTACAAGAAGCTTCATGTAGCAATAGGTTTTCTGAGGAATGCCAAAATAATTGTGTGAAATCAGAATTAGAATATTAGTTCAGGGGCAAAACAAGGTCTTATATTGGATCTTACAAAATATTTACATAGTGTACTATACTATATACAATACAGTATATCATATACTAGAATCCTGCATTTTTATGTTACTGAGCCACCACAACAACTTCCACAAGAACAGCCATCCAATTTTCCCAAAGTATCCAAAATTTTCCCAAAATGTGAATCAATATGAAATGTAGTTCTCGTTCACATGTCCTAAAATTGCTGCATGACAGGTGAATCTGGGTCAGGGGTCCAACTTCAAATTCAATGCATCAACCAATAATTATCGGCATGGTGGTGCAGTGGTTAGCACTGTCGCCTCACAGCAAGGGTTCGATCCCCGGGTCACCCAGGGTGCCTTTCTGTGTGGAGTTTGCATGCATGGGTTTCCTCCGGGTGCTCCGGTTTCCTCTCACAGTCCAAAGACATGCAGATTAGGTCAACTGGCTACTCT
>JAQMYM010000008.1:16774098-16787952 GCA_030014255.1 Parauchenoglanis ngamensis | reverse complement strand
TAAATCATGAAATTTTAAAATACAGATGGTGAGTAGGTATGCAGTACTTGCTGTTGGCCCCTTTAGCAGCGTTTGCCTGGATTCTGCCACGCTTGGATAAAAGTAGTCAATCATTTTTTCTTTAACATGCACCTAAATTATTTTTAAAGGTGCCCCATATCTTACCGTATCTACAGAGTTGCTAGTGCATGAATTGAGTTATTCTCTTTCTGTGTAAGGTGTAAAAATCTGGTGATGGGATTTGTGCATGGTAGGCAAATTAAGCCAGAGCCTCTTTAAACTGCTCTCACATAACCATTGAGCCACTAATCTTCTTTACTGGGAAAACAATTGACAGCTTGCGGTATTCGCTTCCTCTGGTAAGTAACCAGGGAAACGCATCTGACCTCACAAACTCAGAGAAGGGTCCATCCAAGAACATCCATTCTGCGCCCGTGGTCATTTACACCCTTTCTGTTTCCCACTAGGCTGCTGTGGATGTGCTAGAACGGCTTTGACTGGACACGATGCTAAGTTATTTAAGAGTTGCTTATTGGTGTTGTGGCTACTTTGGAGGTTTGTTTTGTCTTGTTTGGGTCAGCAGATGGTTGGCCTGGAGTAAAAGAAAGTTTTTCCCCCTTTCTTAATATCGGAATAAAGTTGTCTGAACGCTAACTCACCTTTGTCACATTTATCTATGAATGCAGCAATTCAGAAATTTGGAAAATTAAATTAAACAGACACAGAAGTGAACTGGACAGTGTACAAGTGTACAAATACATGTGTTTAGCTGAAGTATAAATTTAAGAAACAATTGCATTCTTTTACACATTATAACAATTTTACCAATGATTATTCTAAATATGTCATACTGAGTTTAAAGGAAAGCCAAGAAGAGTTATCTAACCTTCATGAGTCCTAAAAGCAAAATGAAAAATGAATGATGTGCCTGATGTGCTAAGAATCAAAAGAGACATTTACAAGTGTCTAATGGATTTTGGGCTCATGAACATTTCATGCATTTCTGAAAATGGCATGAGCATGCATGGAGCCTAGACAAGTTAGCACAAGAACTGAAACACACAATGGCTATAGAAAATTTTCTTATGTTAGAGTATATTTCTCTATCCCATATTCCATATTTTATTATATAGTCTTAATATAATAAAAGCTGTTTTACTGATATAAGAACAATATTTTAGCATTTTATTTAATATAATAAATATTGGTTTATTGAGATAATGAACAGTGTTTAAGCCTAAAGATGTACACTATATTGCCAAAAGTATTCCCTCACCTGCCTTTACACGCATATGAACTTGGTATGCTGAAGCATTCAGAGATTTTGGACAATTTCATGCTCCCAAATTTGTGGAAACAGTTTGGGGATGGCCCCTTCCTATTCCAACATGACTGCGCACCAGTGCACAAAGCAAGGTCCGTGAAGACATGGATGAGCGAGTTCGGTGTGGAAGAACTTGACTAGCCTGCACCGAGTCCTGACCTCAACCCGATAGAACACCTTTGGGATGAATTAGAGCGGAGACTGCGAGCCAGGCCTTCTCGTCCAACATCAGTGTCTGACCTCACAAATGTGCTTCTGGAAGAATGGTCAAAAATTCCCTTAAACACACTCCTAAACCTTGTGGAGAGCTTGCCCAGAAGAGAGGAAGCTGTTATAGCTGCAAAGGGTGGGCCGACGTCATATTAAACCCTATGGATTAAGAATGGGATGTCACATAAGTTCATACGAATGTAAAGGCAGGTGAGTGAATACTTTTGGGAATATAGTGCATTTCCTTTGCGATATGGCTAATAAAAGGGCATGGCACATTTGTGTTTTACCTCAGGTGAATTTCGTGCATTGGCCATTGTTGGTTGTTAAACTTTGCTTCATCCATTTATTTCCAAATCCAACAACACAGCTGCTGTTATGCGTGTCTGTGTGTATTCATAAATAATATATCCACTACAGTCAGAATGCTGCCAGGTTATGAAACAGTTGAACACACTGTGTGTGTATGCGTGTGTGTGTGGGTGTGCGTGCATGCATCCATGGGATAAAACGGCTCAGTTACTGTTTACCTCTCGAAAGACTGTCAAGTCAGCAAACCACCTAAAGTACAGGCTTAATAAACATATATAGCATAAATACACTTACACACACACAATATACATAAAATTCGTGATCCATGCTGGTGGAAAGTGTGTTAGCAGCAGATATGAAATGAGACAAGCTTAGTTCAAGGTGATGAGACGGCTCTTTTGCTGCAGCATTGTTCTAACCCCTATAAACAACACACACACACACACACACACACACACACACACACACAATAAAGACCTGTTGTCTTAGACGCATTGCAAATTTGCAGAGTTTAGATCATTCTAATCAAAGTAGCTTTATTAGCATTGCTGCATTTAGCCTCACCACTAGCCTTTCTTTTCACATCTTCAGCCCATTGTAGCACTAATTAGCATAAAATAATGCATTCATTACATATAAACCTAGTGTAGCAACATTAGCTAAGCCAGATAGCTTAAAAAATAAAAGTTGCAGTAAAGTTTACTTTACATTAGCTACTTAGGTAGTTTGCTTAGCTAACTTTTTTTGGCTAACACGGAGTTCACTTGTAGACAAAATTGCTGTCACCCAGCAAAACATTTCTGTTTCTGATGTTATCACATTATTTTACTCTATGTTTAATAGTACATGTTCTCATCAACATTTCACTGAGACATCATCGAGAATGTGTCCCCAAATCTTACAACTGGACACAGCACAAGTGAGAATATCGGGTGTGTGGAATAGCAGTTTATACCAGAGCACTATTCAGTTCTGGAGTCTGATTGGTTAGATGGTATTGATTAATTTTCTACAGCAGCAGTTTTGACAATAAGGAAAATCAGGTTTATATTAATGCGCTCGTTTTAATATGTTATCGTTTCTATGGTAACAACAAAAACTGGGACTTGTATGATGGATGCAGCACAAGGGATTTAGAAAACATGTATTTGTAAACATGATGAAGTTTTATCTGTGGTGATGTTCCTTTTTATAAGGTTTTTGTCCTGTTATCTTCAAAAGAGAGAAAAAAAAGGGGTGGATAAGGGGAAGACTGTTTATAGCTGCTATAACGCAAGTGATAACAGCTACTTGGGCCATTGGACTGGAGCTATAGGTGTTAAATTATTTTATTGATAAAAATGATGCAAACATCACCTTCCTTAGCACTTTAATGACATTCTATAATTACCCTTTGCTTTTTTTCAGTTTGTGCATTACAAAGCATGTGAAAGATGAGAGCTCAGACGGATATAATCTATTTATAAGCGCCAATGTCCACTTCCTGTAAGTACATCAATAGCCTGTACTATGAGCTAGGTTTGCTCCAGGATGGCTTATAAAACCTAGTTTATTACAACAGGGAGAAAATACTTAAAAGGAGGCTTGGGCTGAACTCCAAATTAATTTCTGATTTTAAACATGCATCTTGTAGGTGGATGTAAATATTGAAGGGCTTTAACCACTTTGGGAGAGACTCTTGGGGATAGAGGGGTGGTCTGAGTTTTATTTTCCGCTGGCTGGCTCGCTAACTAATGCCATTAAGCTAATGCAGAAGGAAGCCATTTAGCAACTGCTAGAAGGGCGAATATCTTACAGCAACTATAATCAAAAGCTGTCTCATATTATCCCTGTCTTCATGGAGCATGAATTCTCGCTGCGGAACGGATATGTTCCAAGACAAGAAATATATCAGACAATAGTTTTTATGCTTATTGCAAATCTTTAAAAGCTCAGGAACACAAGCAAACTAAAACAAATGTAATACAACGCACACAATCGCCTCACACAACAACCAAAACACTGACAGTTAAGATAGTGTAACGAATAAATAGCAAACAAGTGGTTATGCACACAACCTATGAAGATCAATGAAAATCAATCAACAACACATATTTCGATATTTTCAAGGAATGAAAAACTTGAGGGAATGTCATTATAGGAAAATAATCAATAATGAGCTGGTATGATGTAGCCTGATATTAAGTGGAGTGACTGTTACCACCCTACAATTAACCATTTTCCTATAACAGCTCCTCCTATGGTGTTTCATTCCTAGAAAGCAACAGCAATCAGCCAACAAGTGAAATTTCTGTTATTAATTACAGCATGACGTCATGATTTTTACAGCTTATCATTACGCTTAATGTTGTTGAGTGTCCACAAAACAAGCTAGCTCTCATCACTTACGTGATAGATCACCACCCTCACGTTTTCCCTCTGTCCTGAAAACTTTCCGTTGTGTGAAAACGTTACTTAATGTTACAAAGCACTGGCACTGGAGACTCCGTCCAGAAATCCTAAACAAACATCTCGCAGAAAATGTCACTGTCTGGGTAAGTACACATGCTTTTATTTAAGCTGTCTGCTGTACAAGTCTCTTACTATAGAAACAGTATGAAAACATTTATAGATGTTGACCAATCAGGATCGAGCATTCAGTAGTAGTGATATATTGTAGTGCAAATTATTATTTTTTTTCAGTCCTTCAGTCCAGTAAGCAAAAATGCACAAAATAGAAAAATAGCAACAACAAAAAAATCATATTACTTTTATTTTTACTGTTCTATTATTATTATTATTATTATTATATTAAGGTGTGACCCAGGCTGAGATCTTGATCTTCCATCTTGCAAAACACAATATTTATCTCCTGATTATACTGTGCATGAATACACAACATAACGCACAAGCACGCACAAGCACGCGCACACACACACACACCCGCATCAGCTGCGACCTGACTGGCATTTTCCATGAGACTGCAGGCCCGTCTGTTGCACTTCACTCCAAAGCATGACACAGCAATAAGGGGGGGAAAATCACTCGCATCAAAATCACACCCGTGCATATTTCAAACTCTGACTGATTATTATGTAAACGCGTGTTTGTTTGTTTGTTTTTATTTACAGGAAGCATTGCACAGCATCATCAATTGCAGAAAGTTGTCGATATCGAGCGCCGGGCGCTGCCCCATGCTCCTGCCACAGCCTGGCATCATCACCTCCTGCACATCAGCAACATGTTTCAGCAGGACAAACACTCACCTCAGTCCAACACAGTGACACAGTGAAGATATCCGTCCCCAAAAACGAGCTCTTAATAGCGCGAGCTGCAGTATGTGCGCTTTTGAAGCCAGTTTCCTCCAGTATCCGTCATCAGAGTTGCTCTCCTCCCTCGCGTTGGCGAGCTGCTCACTGTGGAAAGCCAACAGGGCCACCAACACTGAATACTAACCTCACTACGTCACACATCATTTGCATAAAGCCCGGGTTTGACTAAAGGCTGATTGATACTTCCTGCAAGCTATGCGTCCGCAAGATGGCCTTCACGCGTATCCTGCGGTCATTTGGTGCATCGCTTGTGCACGTCCTCAGACGCATTTGCCTGGTTCAAAATCAACGTAAATACTAGACTCAGTATAGCGCCATGCGACACAACTGACTAAACAATATATATCTTATGTCTCAATATAATATAATATATAAACATTATAATATCTTGTGTCTCAAATCATATACTTATACATTATTCTGGCCCATTAGTGGTTTTCCTATTGTATTTAACCCCTTTGGATTTTTAAACCTACCGAAAGGTCGGTTCTGAATTCGATTTTCTTTAGCAAATCCTTTTGAATGTGTTTGCTCAAAGACAACAATCAGAAAGTTTTAAAGAGAAAAGTGTGTTATCAGTGTGTTAAACTTTGCTGTGTATGAACTTATATATTACAGTTCAACTTGGAAACTGAATGGAGGTGACCACTGAATGACCAACAGAGATGTTTTGGCGGTGATGTGCCATCTAGTGGATGCAGCATTTAATCCTCCAGATGTACAAAAGATACGCAAGCAAGTATGCAAACAATGCTGCTAGTTTAAACTTAGAGTCACGCCATTTTTGACCTATACACATTTAAGCTACAAAATGAGGGGTTAAAAAACATGAATGTCTTTTGTTAGAAACATTCTAGCTAGCTAACTGTAATGCGTGATGTATATTGCCCTCCTTCTCCTGTGAACTGTATAGATAGTGCTATAGCTGTAACAAGATATGTTAATTGATCTAAAGCAAATGCTAGCATATATATCATTTTTTTTTTAAATGTTACTTTGTTTGCTGTTTTTGTTTCTGTGATTGTTCCTGCACTTTGGCTACTAAGCTTGTTCTTTATAATGTTAGCTATTTGATTTTAAATGAAGTGCATTAGCTATTATTACCTAGCTAATGTTACCTTGGATTGAGTAGAAATGCCTTTGTTTTGTTTTGTTCCAGAACAAAAATGTTTTGTTCTTAGTATCTTTACAGCTATAGTAAAATACATTTGGCTTCCCTTATCGTCAATGACTTATAGTGTCCAGTCGTCAGAAACAATATACTGAGTACTGAGTTCTGTTATTTTCATTCGCGTTGTCTGTAGACATTGACACGTTTTTCAAGGAGTTTGATGTTTAAGGCAGGGTTTTGTTTTTTTTCCATGTTACATTTTCAATTGTTGGAAGATGTTGTAGTACCTTTTCTCTTAGCACAGTTTGTTTTGTTTGGCTTTGATTGTCATTAATAATAAAGAAATAAATCTGTATCTCAAAGCAATCTCACCGTCTCCACTACTTCTAGTCCTTAGTGTGATATTGAACGTTGAGTGAGTAACGAGGTTCATTATCCTTTGAGATTGCTGATTATTATGTAACTTTGCTAGCAATGTCCTCCTGTGATGCTAACACAATACAACCACACAAACACCAACACAGTAGCACCATAATTGTTAAACATGTCACAAATATTCCATTATAAGCATATTAAAGTATTTCAGGGTGGCCTTTTTCTTTAATTATTAGATATATTTTATTATTCGGAATGATAATTGTGATTAGTAATTAGTGTCTCAATTCAATCCAGTTGAATCCAGTCTGTATAGCACTTTTAGAGTTAACTAATTTGCATAAGAATCATAACTTGTATCATCATTTCCATTTGTAAATTTTTATTCACCCATTCAACTTTAGTAACTACTGCATCCTGGTCTTGTTTTAAAAATGCTTCATTCCATTTAGGATGTCATTACTTTGCTCAAATGCAACACTGACTGGCGGCTCCATGTTTCCCACACTGAAACTCGCAGTGTGTGTGGCCCCTTTGGCGTTCCGTAGAGAAGAAGCGCACCCTGATGCGCGCTCCCGAAGTGACCAATCAGCGCGCCGAGCGCAGGGCGCGCGCACAGCTGAGCGAATGACATCATCGAGTTAAATCACTGCATGAACGTGATTAAGGACTGTTCTGTTATTATCGCTTGTTTAAGAGCTGTCTCTCTTAATGACTCCACGTGAGCTTAATCAATTGACCACCTGTTGCAGCCAAGGACTCTTTTAAATGTATTAAAAAATAATAATTATTATTATTTAAAAAGAAGCTTACATGAAATCATAAAAATGCATTTTTATAACCAGAGCTTCCGTCTTGTATTTGCTATGTCACATTATTATATGCTTGTAAAATGATTCTTTTCATGCCCATTATAACTTTATTTGACTGAAACGTCACATTATTACACATTACCGGCTTTCACAATTACAAATAAATAAAAACACCAGAGTCAACCTGTAGAAAAGTTCCTTTATTTTCTAGTAAACAGCAACCTGTTCATCGAACAGGTCATAGTGCTTAACACATTCATGATCACAGTAAACAACAAAAACAATACCGCTTAGCGTTATGGGTACATAGTCAAACTTGCATTACATCTTATTAATGCAATAAAGATGCACTTATGTGGGTTCAAGGCACGTAATATAAAGCATGTATTTTGGCTTATACTTTACATTTCACCATAATGCAAGTTAAATCGAAGTGCAATTGTATTGTTGAAGAGCATGTCAGGGATCGCTGGAGTTGAAAGCAATTTTGCTTCGTTACTTTTTGCAGTGGATCGACGAGGCTAATGCATTTAGCGGAAAGTTTATAAGGTGTGGCCTAAGGTTTAAAGGAGCGATTGGCCGTTTGTCGAAGTGATTTGGACGAGAACATGGATTAGATTTAGATAATATTCGAATTGGTATACATAAAGTTTACGTGCATATTATATCACTAAGCTTTCTAGTTTCCCTACATTAGCCTTGTAGCTTCAGTGAAAAAACCACTTACATGTCTTAGCTCTATGCTGTGAAAATATATACTGTATTATATACACAAACACATAACCCGTATATAAAACACACACAAAAAAAATAAAGGGCCTCCCGGGTCCCTTAAACACTCAAAAAAGAAAAGAAAGCAAAAGTCATAATAAAATAACGTAGCTGTTTGACACGTGACTCCTTCTCTCTCTCAACTAATAACAATGTCTAAAACATTCAAGCTCCACTCTGCTTGGCTGAGAACATTCCTCAAAAGCTTCGCCGTTACCAAAACTCCAGCAGGATGTTTGTTCTTGTGCGCTCAACATCAATCCTTGATTGACAATTTAAGTGTGCGTGTGTGTGCGGGATGTTATCCCACCCCTATAATCCAGCCCCCATTTCTGCAGTCAGCATCGAGTGTGTTCGCAGTAAAATGGGGCGGAGCTACGAGACTGCCAGTGCTCCATGAATGAGGAAGTGGCTGAGTCGGCGAAGCCGTCTGTCGGTTTGCGTTTGGCGCTGGAGGAAACATGGAGCTCAAAGGAAGACGGTCCAGAACGGAGAGACAAGGAGCGGAACGGATAGAGCGCAGGACTAAAGAGAGAGACAGAGAGAGTAGTTTTATTTCTCAGTGTAATTATAAAAAAAACGGGGGTGGTGTGTGTGGGGGGGGGGGGGGGTTTAGAATGCATACAAATAATTATAGGTATTTTATAGGTACATTTAATGGATGATGGTTTATTATCAAACATCCTGTAAAGCTAAACCCCAAGAACAACAGAGCGATTGAGACACATGCAAAACCACAAACGTATTTCGGTTACTTCAGCATGTTACTTTGACGTTTAGATGCATCACGATTAAAAACGACTGCAGTTGCAAAGAAGCAGGTCCAAAATAGGGGCATTTGTGCTACAAAAACATGAGTGAACTCAATGACTCCATGACTCCTGGGAAGAACGTGTTAAGACAAGCGTTAAGGTTATCATGTGTGTGTGCTCACCTTCTCGTTTATGCAGGTCGAGTTTGTTCTTGGCCTGCTGGTTTCCTTTAGCTGCTGCTTTCTCGTAGTAACCCGCTGCAGTCGTGTAACACCGATGAACTCCGAACCCTCTCTCATAGCACTGACCGAGAAACAGCAGACCAGTACTGTCCTACACACACACACACACACACACACACAGTTCATATTATGCTCTAAACAAGCTTTTCTACATCCACAGCTCAGATGTAAATATTCTGAAAATATTCCACAGCATGATGTTGTCGATACAGTATGCGCAATATGCGTATAAAAACTAACGTGATGTGTCTCACTCACTCCGCCTTCTGCTGCCATTTTGAAATAGTGAACCGATCTTCTTCCGTCAGCATCTGGATCCTGAGAAAATAACACCCCCAGATACAGCTGAGCCTGAGAGAAAGAGCAAGAGAGACAGGGACAGAGACACGCACAGGGAGAGCAAAGAGACCAAGAAACAACGAATCAGGTTAGTAAGTGAAGCTGCCTCAAGTGTACTATAGTGATCTTTCTCTGTCTCAGTACCTCAGTGAGTCCGGCAGCAGCAGCGCTCTGCAGAAGAGAGATGGCTGTAACTTTAGCAATGTGTGAGTTCATGATGCTCTGCTGCCCCCTGCTGTTGAGGAGGAGTTTAGCACAGCGGTACTGAGCCTGTGTATGACCTGCCAATACTGCACACCTGTAATACTGCAGAGCCTACACACACACATACACACACACACACACACACACACACACACACACACACACACACACGAGCTGCAGTTCTGTCCTCTACGCTGTTTTTATTCATTTGCTTAGAGGGCAAATGTTGCCTAATAAATACTGTCTACTGACATGGCATCTTTCCAAATAAAATAAAAGAAGCTGTACTATTTGCCCAATATGTAACTGACTAGAGATGCAGAAAGATGGATTTCTGCGCAGTGCAAAAAAAAAAAGCCACCTATAAAGAGTGCAAAACAAAGACGGGTGCGGCTCATGATGCATGGATGTATGTATGGGCAATGAAATGAAGTTTGGTGAGGCGTGATCAAGCAGGAAGACTTTGATTTCTAATCTCCATTCATTTCTATGGGGACAAAAATGCACTGCAGCCAATGGGAGAAAAATGGATGGAAGAAAGGTAAAGGAAAAGAAAAAAAGGCAAGTTCCTGTCAGAGATGACTTCATGTATGTGTTGTTGTGGCCGAGCAGGGAGACTTTGACTCTTAAACGCCGTTCATTTCAATATGGGGGGGGAATAATTAGAAAACGAGTGCGTCTTTCCAAAAGCTGGATACGAGCACACTAGTTGGGCACGGGATGGACGAGTTGAAATTGGTTTGGGGTCAATATCTCGAAGGAGAGGCGCAGAAAAAATGCGTTCTGCTGGATGACAATAGTGTGATCGCACAAGCATGCTTACGGTTCACTGGGATGTGTGTGTGTGTGTGTGTGTGTGTGTGTGTGTGTGGAATGTACCTTACTAAGGTCTTTATCGACTCCGCGGCCCATCTCATAACACACTCCGACATTAAACTGCGCTTTGCTGTAATTCAGCTGAGCCGAAGCCTGAAAGCACTCGAACGCTGCCTTATGATCGCCTGCTTTAGCACTCTCCAGACCTGAGACACCACACAGCCAAGATTTAGAAACATCATTACCAGGCAGTAACTGTCTAGTACAGTTGTGACAGTATACTCATATGAACATATAGCATAATATGGATGTCTATAATAGCTGGACAGTTTTTACATACGACGTACAGAATAAAACACTTTGGGGCATGCGGTTATGGGAAAATAATCAACAACAGGATGGCGTAATGAGGCCCAAAGCAAAGTGGAGTTACTGTTACCACCGTAAAGTTGAGTTTGTTTCCCAATAACAGCAAAGGTGTTTTATTCACACTCGTATCATACTCACATCAAAACAATGTGATACTTTTTATCCATTTATGGTTACATTTAATCCTGTGGAACGCCTGTGAAAACAACGTAGTTTGTGCTATTGACTGGATAATGTTCTTACCGATGATGTTGAGGATGACGGGCACGCTGTTGCCTGTGACATTTTTCAGATTCCGCTCAGCCTCGTCCAGTGAGCATGACTTCTGAGAAAATATGCATAAGGGTCAAAAGTCTTTGCCGTGACAGCAGGTCGGAGATATTTAAGAGAGCAGTTGTGTCAGGAAACGCACCTGTCCTTGTGTTACTTCACATCCTACTGTCTGGGTAACATTAAAGCCTGAGATTGCTTCTAATGTGAGACAGAAATTCAAGAAATTACATAACCGCAGCATGTCATGTATATGTGAATGCATGCATGCTTAAGTAGTGACCTGTGATGTTATGGTCGACCGTCTCCCCCTGCTGGTCAGTGATGGAGTGTGCAGGTTCAGCAATAGCGCTGTAATTATAAACACTGCTGCTGCTGCTGCTGCTGTGCTCTGGACTTGTTAACGCCCCCTTCACACCCATGACACACACTCCACGGGGCAAGACAATGTGCCCTGACACTGTGAGAGGAGAACAGAAAGGAACAAAATAGAGAGAAAGTCAGCGTGTCGGAAGAATGCTGCAATTAAATAATGCTGAATTTAACTCTATTGTGTGCGTTACAACCTTGAAGAGGAATAATGCTAAGGAAAGGGTTTTAGAACATGTACATGTTCTATATAATCCTGTCACAAGTCACTCACACGAGGATTTGTATACAGGGTTTTAATGTAATCCCCAGGTGCATGAGGGGAAAAAAGCTGCCACTGTCTGTATTAGTTAATAAAAGTCTAATCACTAACCACTTTCGGATTATTATTATTATTACCAACTGAATTATTTTTAAAGTTGTTACATGTCACTCTCCATTGTAGGACTTTTTTCCGCTATTTTTATTCGGGGGGAAAAAAAGAAAAAAGGCTGAGGAAAATCGTGGAGACAATAGGATCACTAATACGAGATTGGAATAAAAACGGGGGCGGGGCTTCCAGGAGGTCAGCTAACATTTGACAGTTCAATACACCTGTCAGCCAATCCATAATGTCGACTGGCTCATCCCCAAGCTTCCGTTTTGATAAGAAGGCTGCTGTTTTGGCGTATTTTTGCATGATACTTTGTACATGGATTACTGAATTAGTAGAACTGGACTATTGAGAATTTATCATGATCCTCGATTCATCTGAAATAACAGCAAGCTAAAATCTACCCGGGGCAGACTTACTACAGACTTCTGGTGCTTTACGACCCCTCATGCCTACTTAGATCAAAAGGTGCAGGCTATTTGTTAGTACCTCGAATAGTGAAGGCTACAGCAGGGGGCAGAGCTTTCTCTTATAAAGCCCCTCAGTTATGGAACAGCCTTCCGATTAGTGTTCGGGACTCAGACGCAGTCTCAGTGTTTAAATATAGGCTGAAAATGTATTTGTTTAGCCAAGCCTTTTGTTAATAACCTTCTACTAGGTAAGGGAGTAGATCTGGAGGGTTCTCAGGCATAGAATGTTTTGGTAAACTGGGATGTTTAGATGCTGTTGCCCCCCACTCTCACATGTCCACTCAGGTTCGTTGACTGTGGATTGGCTGACCGTCTAATGTCCCAGGTGGCCTTCATGTCTGTGTTACCTTCTGGCTCTCTCTTTTAGTTATGCTGTCATAGCTAGTCTTGCCGGAGTTCCTGCCTGCACTCAACACACGATATACTCTGTTCCTTACCATTAGGTGACAATGACTATACTTAACAATCTGCTTTTTCTCTTCTCTCTCCCTCTCTCTCTGTCTCTCTGTCTGTCTGTTGAGCTGCACATGCTACTCCAGAGACTCCAGTGATCCTGACCCCTTCTGCTTTCCGGACCTGCCTGATCTATCCCGGTGTCCTACTCCTGGTTGGAATCATCACTTGGAAACCACTTGCTCCTGTTAAATATGGCACCACATGAACTGACTCAACATGCACCTAGAACTGTGAAGATGGTGTTGGACTGATGTTCACATGAGCGGTTCTGCTACAATGGCATAGGACTCAAATCACCACAAACAGTCGTACACTCAAAACTTGACCCTAGGATTTATAGTGTGATAGTTGTAATTGCACTATACAGTGCAAAAATGAGGATGGGTTCTCTTTTGAGTCTGGTTCCTCTCATGGTTTCTTCCTTTTGTCATCTCTGGGAGTTTTTCCTTGCCACCATCACTGTCCCCACAGGCTTGCTCATTAGGACTATATAGATAAATGTATAGATTCATAAGTTCATATTCAGAATTTATATACTTTTGTGACGCTGCTGTGTGACAATGTCTGTTGTTAAAAGCGCTATACAAATAAAATAGAATTGAATTGAATTCTGAATTTACCTTACAACCTATGATTTGGGCTAACCTGCACTGTCACCAAATAGAACCTTCAGTGTGCAAATGACTGTAATTGTAATTAATAATGTAATTAATTATATTAATTCACAAAACCAATAACAAGTTTATTAATGCTTAACAATTACATTTATTAATGGCAGTGTACACATGACTCTGTTGTGTGTTAATGTACACACTTCATTAATTCATATTCAGCTCATGTATGAATTAATCATCAAGTAAGCATTAGTCCATGCATTAATATATGCTTAGTTGTATAATAGGACTAACCCCCAAGAAATCAGATAGAGCTCTAATTAGCATAAACACACAAACACACACACACACATA
>JAQMYM010000008.1:16755787-16765787 GCA_030014255.1 Parauchenoglanis ngamensis | reverse complement strand
CCCAGCCGCATATACAACTCCTCCCCCTGCACTGACTCACTAAATTGCTCAAAACAGCAAAACACAGGTTCAGTTTAAATATCAATCTTTCAAAGTTAGGAAGGTCTTCAATTCATCAATATAATGAGTTTTTTGTCTGCACAATTTGTGTGCTGCATGACACAATAATAATCATATACTGTAGCCTGGTGCCTGATCCTGACACACTTCTACTGTGGCTTCTCTCACCCTTGTCTGATTTATCCTGATGTTCTACTTCTGCTTCGTGCTTCTACACTCATTTCTTGACTTCAATTTGGTCTGTGATCCTTCTATCACACTATTGGGTGTCGTCTCAGGGAGATTTCCCTTGCTATATGGTAACAGGCAAGACTATCACCTGAAGAAAATGTCTTTTCTGGAGAAAGATTGTTGATATTTGAGCTCAATAGCAAACACACACCTCCCTTCAGGGCTCCTTCAGAAGCTCCGCCCCACAATTTCATAGACATGCATTGCCAAGGCAAGAACACTAACAAAACGCACCCATATCCCCGTCCCCTTCCCCTGTCCTGTGATTGGCTGGAATAGGCCCACTGATATTGATTGGCTGGAATAGTGTTGCGCTTGTGCATTCTTTGTTTTCTCCATTTACACCGCCAGGGCTATGAACAAGCATTTTTTGTTCTGCACACACAGAATGGACAGCTAGCAGACCTTGAATTTAACAAGACGTGTATCGGATTAGAATCGGTGACTGCACCTTTAACTTTAATCATGACACGATTTACTTGAAATTACTTGCCATTGTTCCCAGAGGAAATTTTCTATGTCCAAAGCTTTCTCTTTGAAATCTTAAGGAGACTGAATAGTGGTCCTCTGTTATGTTTGCTTTAGGTATAAACTTTGTCATTTCTACTAAGAAACAGAAAAGGCACACAGCAGAATTTAAACATCTGACCTCCTGGTCACACATTGAAAACGTTCAGAAAAGTCCCAAACAAATGTTGGCCCAATGCCTATTTTGGGTGGCTATATCTCTGGTCCAACATTAGTTCAACATTGGCAAATGTATATTTTTCATAAGCATCCAAGGCCCTGTGGTGACCCAACACAGGCCCAACATTGGCAAGGGCACACTTTTCAAAATCAGCTCTGGCCCAACCTTGGTCCATGGTTGGCCCAACATTAGCATGGGTGCCCAGGTGCTGATCTGCAATGTGACTGGTTAGTAATGCAGACCTGTATGACTCTGACCCAACGTTACCTCAACATTGGCAAGGCTTATCATGACCAACCCTGGTACAATTTTATTGTATTGTAAATAAGAAAGTAGAATATGCCAGTCTCAGATTCTCAGACAAGCTCTTAGCAAACCAACTAAAGCTACAGAGAAGTGAATCTTGAATACCAAATTCAAATTCACTGTAGTGGTCTCCCTAACTAACACCACTACAGCTCAGTGTGGATCCATAGATAAGCCGTAGATATTTATTCCTTCCATTTCCAGGGAAGAATTCTGTTTAAATAGAGAATCTCTAATTGATTTTTATTGAACAATGGGACGAGTTCACAGACATCAAGACATACTGCTGAAAATGAGTGGGCAAAATCTGCTTGTTTACTTCACCGCGTTTTGACGCATGTTAAAGTGGAAGTAATACTGAGCAGGTCCTTAAAACCTCAGTGGGTTAAGCCAAAGTAGATGTCAACCATATATTACATCAGACATCAGAGGAGGAACTGCTCAGGAGAAAGATTCGACCTGCTGTAGTAAATATGTATTTAATTTACAAATTGCTTATAGTACTCTCCAGAATTATTGGCATACCTTCATGAAAATGATAATAAGTGACCTTCTGTGCTTAAATAAACTGGGACCCTGTATGATTTATTTATACACAGTTTATTCAAGCATAGAAAGCTTTATTAAATAATGTCATTTTTCTGCAAAACACTGTTACATGAACAAAATAAATGAATGTGGCGTGTGAGTCATCGCTCTATTTGCTGCCCCACTCTAACCCATATTTCTTTACAGACAAGGTATCTTGGAAGTCTGGGAGGCACAGCACAAAAAGACATTATACGCAGAATCATGACGGAAATAAGGACAGATGAGCTGGCCAAAAAATAAATTTAATTGGCAAGGAAGAGGAAACACCTTAATCTTTAGCAAAAAAAAACCCTATAAAATTACATTAACCACATTAACCATTTAACTTCTTGTATTCACCAATCAACTCCCCGATACTTTAAAATGTTAGCTGTGTGATCACAGATTCAGCTAGAACACAGTCTGTCGCAACTAGTGAATAAAAGCTTGGCTGGAAAACAGCACAATGGAAATGGGGCAAAAAAAACAAAACAAGAGCTACCGAAAAAAGACTTCATGCATGATTTTGAAACTAATTATGTTGGTTGAGTAACGAAGGATACACGTCAAAGCATACGATCATATAAAAATGATCCATGCCGAGGTAGTGGGTTATATTTTCATATTGTTTCCACTTATAGCACTGAAATTTGGCAATGATCGCAATGTCGAATTGATTATTAATGAAGGACACAACACATTTAAACAGTTTGTAGTTAGGATAAATGTTGTGGAAAGTCTGCGAGTCAGGTTGGTTCATGCGGAGCTTACTATATTACAAAACTTTATGCAAATTATCTAATTTTAACTAAATATTGGCCCATTGTTGGCAAAGTGGCTAAAACTTGATTGGACCAGTAGGCATTGGACCAGTGGTTAAGCCAACATTGCAAAGGTGAATTTAAAAGGTGGCTGAAATTCTGTCTGCCTTGGTACCCCAACATTTGCCCCAATCGTCAAAATAATATTGACCTGAACCTGCTGGTCCAACATTTGCCCAATGGACAAATGATGTTGGCTCAATATCAAGTATTAGGTGTATTATTATTATTATTATTATTATAAAAGTATACTTAAAAGCAATGCCTTTCAAAGTATACTTTAATACAACCTAGTAAATACACTTCAGTAAATGTATGTTTTACACAATTAAACAAAATTAGATTTAATAATCTTGTCAAGTTTAAGATCTAGTCCAACAATGATGTACTTACTTAAGCAGGGACTGTCAACTAGCAGTCATATGAAGATTACTGTATTATTGTATAAAATACTTTTTTTTAACCCAAGTGACTAATTAGTGCTTTAATAGATACAGTATATGCTTAATAATTAAATTTTGTGTCAATGAGGTTTTAAGTTACCTTTTCTGCACACCTATAGTCACTTTGATCATTGACCCAAATTAAGGGAATTCCTTTAAATAGACTTTTTAAAAAAGTGGCCATTCACAGCTTTTAACTTAACAAAATTACATGCATTGATTGTGATATCGATGCGTAAATATCAATGTACATCATTGCATTTTAGCTGCTTTATAGTAGTAAAGTGGCAACTTATGAATCGTATCATATGTGTGGAGCAGTATGCCCAAGAGTCCTAGTTAACTTAACGTAACGTTGTTCCAGTCTAGAACAGAAAGCATGTTACAATCGGTGGCTTCAATTCCTGCTTCAGTTCCTGTGTAGGAAAAAAATAGAGAAAATATTGAACTACTGATCTCAAGGTTTACATGTTTCTATATAAACATTAGAAGTTTAAATGCATTTTCTTTAGATTTTATTAAATGTATAGAGTTAGATTTAGGGCTACTTAATCTGGTAAGCAAATTTTTCTTTGTAAACACTCTTGAAACTATCATAAAATTCTAGCCACTGAAAATCTTTAAACTAGACAAAATGCATTGTAGTTTTTCCAAACAAGCAAAATTGCCTGTTTGAATAATTTTTGAATAACAAAGCTGTAGAAACCGAATGTCAGGATGCAGCAGTAGCTCAGAAAATGAGCTCACTACTGAAACAATTTCCCACAAATATAGCCCACCTTTATTGACACACACAACACATAGCGCACTCCCAAATGTAGTTACACATAAAGTGTACACTACAAACCACAAGCAGAAACTCCCACATGTGAAAGTGCACTTAACAGCTTCACACCACACATATATGAGCACACGTTAGCACAGGCATGCTTATAATAATAACACCTGTCTGGTAGGTGACATTATTAGGGTCATTTTACAAATCTTAAATTCACAAATTAACAGGACCAGTGTGTCTCGGATCTCAATAGACTCTCGGATCTGACTCTGTAAAATGAGCTTCTGAACAAATTTTAACGTGAAGGTCAAATAAATGCTGGATGTTAGATAGTTAGTAATGCAATTTAAATGAAAACTGATTAAAGAAATCATCTAACAGGAAGTCATTAGTTTGATTGTTTCACCATTGATATCTTATACTTTTCGACCTACTTGCAGTAATGATCTGCAAAACCTATAGATTAAATGCTAATTTTCATGATTTTGGCTTAAGGGTGTGCAGTTGTTTTCTGCAGTTTTCACATAATGCAACGGACTTTATTATATAAGCATCATTTGGAATAAGAGATATCCAACAATGTATTTGTATGTAGACATGTTTTTTGTTGTTTTTTTTTAACTTTCGGGGATAACCACATTTTAAAACCCTAGAATTTTACTTGTGTTTAAGATACATACGCACTGTAGCTTTCAGAACTATATGTAGAACATTTTTTTAAATTCCCAATATTATTATTATTATTGTTGTTGTTGTTATTGTTGTTGGCAGATCTCAGCCCAACTTGTGACTCTCCAACAAGAGACACACACCAGCAGTCAAAAATATTTGAACACCTGATATTATCGTTTCTTAATTTCTTTAAATGACCTCATTTCAAATAAGAAAATGTAAATCTAACCGAGAATATGTATAGTATATATCCAAGATTACTGGGGTACTTTGGTTCAGGAAGAAAAGCTCCTGAAGGCAGAAGCCTCCCTCTTCTTTCAGTGCGAGAGACTCCCATTGAACACCAAAGCATAGCTCAGCACAGTGCTTTTCCAATCTATTTCAGTAGAGCCTCCTACATGTTCATGCAAAATGCTAGTCCAAAATATCAGCCAAAACAAGAGCCCACTGTCTCTGAACTAAACTTTGCAGCCATCTTCTTCATGCCAATCTCTGATCTCTGTCTTAAAACTTAGCTCAATGTGGTTCAATATTAATGAAAGTGCTGGCCAAACAGGAAGTGATAGCTGATCACTATGTTTATCTTCACGCAGGCCAGTAAATTATGGGATAAACATGATGACCGGGATTAATCCAAGGGAAACGCAAGAACGAGCCAAAAAGGGCACACTGAAAACTGCTCATTTAAGAAGTTTAATTTTGTTAATGCAGGCAGGAAGGAAGTGCAGCGTGACCACACTTTTCCATGTCCACTTTTTCAGTAACTGAATGCATTGGTAAGGGCTGATCTCACAGGAAGCTGCGCTCTGTACAATATGAAGCAACACTGACCTCTGCTGGATGACAGCAGCAATGAGGCCTATCCTATTACCATGTTTATGTTTTAAGTTTAAATTGATATTTTTAACACAACCTCAGATAGCACAATTTAACAGTTCAACCTATAGTTTAATCTAATTGTTGCTGGGCTTAGTATTTAGCAAAAAATGTTTGCTTGACATAGCATCGGCCAGTGTTCACTAGCGTTAGCATTTGATATGTTGCGCGAGAGGTTTTGAATTTATTGATATATAACAGGAGACATAAATACTGTTTTTTTCCCCCAATTATTAGTGTTCATTTCCAATTTTTTCCCAAATAGTTCCGTACACAGTCACGATTTCTAGAGAGGACAGATTAGCTGCCAAAGTTCTTTTAGTTGCGTGGCAAAATAATTAAAATAAAATTAAATCTAAATAATTTAGATGTAAGGGTCAGTTAATTTGCCAAGGACATAACTGCACGTGTCTAAAATACATATTCTCTCATTTTAACACCAGCTTAACACAATATTAATCAATACATTACTGGCCAATTAAGCTAATAATTAGTTTTATTGAATTCTTGGTAATTTCATAGTTTTTAAAAAGTAATATATCAATATTTGCCAAGATTTGTTTACTGAGATTATAGCCTTTGTTAAAAATGAAGGAGGTTTGTAACTCAGATTTAGTCTCTGCTTCCTGTAGCATTGTACACACGTAGCTAGCATTATGTTTCAGTATGTTGTTTAAATTTATCAAAGGAGCAAGATTTACATACATGACAGTATTTATGTTAATTTAAATTTAGATTAAATTTTTATTTATTTTTTTAAATTTAAAGAGAAAAGTTTAGTTAAAAGGAATTTTGTTTTCCACTTTACCCCAAAATGCCCTCAGGTCATGTTTATTCCTTATTATTTTAGCTACGAAGCTAAGAAGTAAGCCAATACACACTTAGCGCAAATACATCCTTTATGTGATAGTAATTTATTGAGGCACTTACTAGCTAACCAGATACCACCAGAAGGGTCTCAGTATTCTCACTTAACTGATATTTTCAATTATTCTTTTTTTGTGTGTGTTTTTATACTTAAGCATGGTTTTAGTGTTTCGAAGCTCAGATATGAAACCAAACTCTAAGCTTTATCTGTTTAGTCATAGATGCATCTGTGTGTTTGCCTGGTCTATGTCTAGTTGGTGTTGTAATATTTGTTTCAGTGTCTGCACACCATCTTATGACACACACTTGCTTACTCTAACACGCACACCATTTCCTTTCTTGTCAGAGGCATGACAAGGGCTTATTTAGAAAGAAAATGGTAGAAAGCAGCATGTTAGAAGCCATATTTTAGTGTTATTAGTATCCACTGTTAGTGGTGTAACTAGAATTTCACCCATTTTAAGAAAGTGCTAGAAATAAGACTTCTTGACAATTGAGTGCTCACACAGCCCTTATGCTAGTGGACAAAGGACTGTATATTAAATACGAATCACTGCAGGGATACACGGGTTTCAGCACTGAAAAACGGAGTCTCTTTACACATATAACTTTAAAACAATAGTGTAGGTAAAGCATAATGCTAGATATGTTCTCTAACTAGTGATAACGATCCATTTGACTAGCCACCGATTAGCAGGTAAGCAGATGAGTCACTGAATAGGCTACAAAAGCGCTTTCTTAACTGTTTTTGATACCTCAAAACATGTGGAAACTCTACAGAGCTACTTTAAAAGACACACATCTAAATCTGGCTATAGGAAATAGGGCCCTAGGAATATAGAACCTTTGCATCATAGTGACATTGAAACATTTCCAAAACGTTTACAATAAGCGAATGTAGGACTCTGGACACATGACAAGCATGGTGCCTTATACTGCTTTTCCACAAGACAATGCACCAGCTCAGCTCTTGCCCTAGTACCATGTGAAGCCAAGCCAAAACATATGGGAGGAGCTAAGACTAGTGCATCATCCAGGGCCAGCTTGATACCAAGTTGCTCTCAGTTGCTGGCATAAAAGTTCTCTCTTGGTGACAGCCTTCTGCTAAAGAATGCAACTGGAAGGATGGCTCTCCATGCTGTTAGAAAAGCACGGCTCAGCTTCCTCTTCAGATGTGTCCACATCACCAACAAATGGAATCATGTTGTTTTGATGACAGGAGTGTGGTAAGAGGCTCTCTTGCAGCTGCTGACAAGAAGAGCCTGTGTGGAACATCCTGACAGGTGCAATGTGCGTGCTTAAGTTTCTGATGAACCTCCTTGTAGATGTTGGCAAATCCCAGAAACCACTGGAGCTTCCTAATAGTCCTGTGGCAAGGCCGATCCTGCTGCACAGCTTGCACCTTGTGCTTCTCCACCTATACCAAATTGAATACTGGCAGCTGGGACCAGAGACACAAACTTTACCAATAAATTGTTGAGTCCATAGTAGTCAGTAGAGGATTCTTGATCCTCTATCTTTCTTTTCCGCAAAGAGGTCCAGGAAAAATACAGGTTATATTTTTCCAACCAAGGTAACCTCAAAACAACAGAATACTGTGGTGAATCAATTATATACAAGGACGCGGTGTTATAATGTGCAATTCCAAATTGCATCAGCAGGGGCTTGCGTTGTTGCTGGACGTTCACTGAGTCAAGGCGGTGCAATAGCAACATGTGCTAGCAGAGATATCTGGCAAGATTGTGCTTGTTTGGTTCCAGTCGCTGATTGATAAAGCAGATTGCTGCTCCATATTATCTCTGCAACATTAGCAGGGATAAGAATGCAATGCATAGAGATTTGTACCTGAAAAAAAGGAAGGATATTTCTTTAACTTTGAATTGACTAACTGATGCCTTAGATTTGGCATAATGCACCTATGGGCTGGCTTCACACTGGATATGCCTATACACAGGGACAACCCAACTTGAGCTGTCTTCTTTTGTGTATTGGCTGGAATTTGAATGATCCTTGCGGCACTTATGTAGGCGGTCATCCAGCAAGATTGACAGGGCGATACTGTAAGTTCAGGGTGAAGGAGTCATCCCAACAGGCAAATTCAGTTTGTCATTGGGTGACGAGAGCCTGATCATTCCATCTGGCTGTCAGGGTGAGGATTTCTTGGGTGTTTGTGTCAGGTTAACTCCTTTCTTCTGTCTGAATCCCTTGTCCAGATGTGTCTAAATGCATCTGAAATCTAGGGGTGTGTCACGCTGTGTAATCATCTGACACAGCTGTCCCTGATGGGGTGTAGGAATCTACAGTCTGGGCTAGAAAGAAATCATCCCGACCTTCACTTCTTAATATCACTCTGTGTATTTTTCATTGTTTGATTTGGATGCCATACTTGCTAATTTATACTAGTTGTCCCTGGTTAAAGGTTATATATACAAGGAGTACTGCAAAAAAAGCCAAAACATGAAACTGGGTTAATGCCATGTTTTTGCCAAGATACAGGAATCATGGTAAACAACAGGGAAATTGCAAGTGGATTTCTGCTTAAATTAAATTAAATGTGTTGATTTGCTAAATCCCACTCTCGGGTATAATCCATTTGCCTCATTTTGTTCTTTGGTCTACATTAAATTAAAGCCAGTTCTTGACCTCTGTGTGTGTATGTGTGTGTGCGTGAGTGTGCTTGTGTGTGTGGTCCAGACTGTAATTACGATTCCTGCCACACCAGTGTTCCAGTACCTCAGTGCTCCTCCTTACGCTCCCTAGTGAGCAGGTTTCTAAAATGAAAGTTGGTTTTGGTTTGTTTTCTTTAGTCATATGCTATATGAATGGAATACTCACATCCAGGAAGAAGAGGGACTCGGTTGTGGTTTGTAACTGGTAAATCTTGAAATGAAGAATCTTGGATGAACGGATACGTATGGCTGTTTGAAATGAATTCCGATACCAGGCTTAGATGTGGTGACTATGGTCAGGAAAGGCCTTTTGAACTGAACCCACTGAAACCAGCCCTGCGTTCCAATACTGTTTTTAATCCGCTCTCATCAACTTGCCTTTTCTGCTTCCCCATCACCATTTAAGGTCATTCTATTATGTTACAAGGTCAACTGGAATTTATTAAAGGCCTGAGGGATAAAGTTGACCCAGAGTTTCCCAGAATTCATTATGATCTGACCCAGTTTTATTTTTAAAAATTGGTGAATGAATGGTACATAAATGTAAATGGAAGTCATTAAATATACGATATTTTAAACATATAAAATCTCGCATGACAAGGTAGAAGGTTGTTTTGTTGCCTCACAATGACATAATCCAGGGCATTTAGTTCAGACATGTAGTGTGTGTTACGCTAAACTTAAAATGGAATATTGGGTACATTTAGTTTTAAGGAAGTTGTGGAACTCCCATTTAGGACCTGACTGGATATAAGGAAGTTTTCATACTATACACACCCTAGTTTGACCTGTAGGTGTGTTAGGGACCCAGGAAGCCCCTAGCTAACTAACTATTATAATTCTTTTGCCTAGGACTTATAAATGCCGGCTATCTAGCTGGGGCAACTAGTTCTAATCTAACTAGTCCCACGTAGTGCCAATAACGTGAGTATACATGTTATGCTATACACTACCGGTCAAAAGTTTGGGGTCACCTTCTAATTCAATTATTTCTTTATTTTTATGACTTTAAAAGAGAC
>JAQMYM010000008.1:16707021-16727327 GCA_030014255.1 Parauchenoglanis ngamensis | reverse complement strand
GTCTCTGTTTGTGCTGTCTCTGTCTCACTTTGGTGTGTGTGTGTGTGTGTGTGTGTGTGAGTGTAGGTGTGTATAGCGTGGCCTGCAGCCCAGTTTCCTGGGAGGAAAGTCGGTGTGATGCCTGACATGCAGTGCATTCTGGGAGTGAAACCTGGAGATGCAGTCACAGTGGAGCCCATCACTGGAGCTGTTCTTCATGTAGAAGAGCTTCAGCTTAGCCTGAGGTATAAACACACACACACACACACACACACACACACACACACACACAAACCACGTTGTTACACTTTGTACCGTTGTTCTAGACCAGTCGAAGCTGTGATTGGACAGAGATTTCATTTCGGTGTGGCAGTGATGCAAGTCAAATACCATGCAATGAGGAATCACACGCAACTGTTCAGTTCTTTAAATAAGAAGGCAATCCAGTGTCATGTTTTTCGCTGAAACGTTCTCTTGCCACAAGTGAGAAATGTTACCTCCTGTCTAGTCTAGTGTGTTTCACATTGTCCCGCTAGTGTGCCGTTTTGACAAGGAATCTTGTCTACAGTGATGGAGCAGCTAGCGATGTGTCATTTACAAATGGCTCTTCGAATCGACTCTTTTAAGTGATTCGGACGCGAGTCGTTTGGTTTTTGTACGCATGTCTTCGCTTGTATGGAAGTAGTCTGGGTTTATACGTTCCCTTTCAGTGCATGAGGCAGTGATGAGCTGAATCAGACTGTGAAATCCTGCGCTTCAAGGGGGAAAAAAATGCTGCTTCACATTTAATATATGAAATACAAGTAGCCTAAATACTGCTTTGAGTGCTCGAGAGTAACTTGTACACACTGACGGCAGTGTAAATTCCAAACTGACTTTTGATAAAATAGCACCATCTTGTGGTCAGACCGCCTCACTGTACGTGCTAAAGCTGTTTCGCTGTGTTTGCAGGAAGGAGGACGAGGCTCTGGACACAGACGATTTTAGCAGCTTCCTGCTGCAGTCATTAGGTAAAGAATCTCTCCAGTGAAGCGCTTGGCCTGAAGAAGAAGAAGCGTTCGGCCAAAAATAAAAAATGCATACACTAAGTGCAGTCGATCAGCCAGGCCATGTTGGGTAGCTGACAAAGCTAATGTAGCTAACAAGTAGTGGAAGCTCGCTCTCTATCCTTATGTCTGTCTGTCTCTCTCACCCTTTCTCTCTGTCTGTCTGTCTCTCTCTGTCTGTCTTTTTGTCTCTTTCTCTTGCTTGGTCTGTCTATCTTTCTGCCTGCATGTCTGTCTGACTCTCCCTGTCTGTCTTTCGGTTTCTCTGTCTCTCTTTCTTTCTTTCTTCTATCTCTCTTTGTCTCTCTCTTGCTTGGTCTGTTGGACTCAATCTGTCTGTCTCATCCTATCTGTATGTTTGCCTGTCTCTCTTTCTCTCAATCTCTCTGTCTGTCCATCTGTCTCTTATGCTACTGGTCTCTAACTGTCTGTCTCTCTTGTTCTCTCCCTCATGTCTGTCTTGGTCCTTCTCTTTTTCTTTTCTCTCTCTTTTTGTCTCCTCTCTGTTTATGCTGTGTCTGCTTATCTCTCTGCTCTCTCTGTCTGTCTGTCTGTCTGTTGGCCTGTCAGTCTCTTCTTTCTTTTTGTCTTCTGTCTGTTTATCTGTCCATCTTATGTCTCTCTCTCTCTCTCTCTCTCTCTCTCTCTCTCTCTCTCTCTCTCTCTCAGACAGTAGGATTCTGTTCCCCGGCAGTTCCTTCTTCGTGTCCTATTTCGGCCGTAAGTGTGAGATCAGTGTGACGTCTCTGAAGGGCGTAGACGGAGTCACCCTCTCTCCTCCTTCCCCCCCTCTTTCTGCTCCATCGTGCCCCGTTTCCGAGTCCAACGCTGCACCTCTGGATCTCTCTCTGCAGCTGGGTCAGCTGAGCCTCAACCCTTCCTGCAGCACGCCAAACCGATCTTCTCCCTTCGCTCCTCTCGTTCCCAGCACTCAGTGCACACTGAACACTACGCCCTCCAGCCCGAGCACCCACTTCCTGTCCGACAGCGCTCTCCCTGCTAACCCGGAAACGCCCAGTCGGCCCACACATGAGGGGCCAGAAGCACAGGCCCATAGAGACAGAAAAACCCAGACGCCACCTGCTGGGCGAAACGGGAACGACACGTTCTACTCCGTCTGCAGCTCCACGAGAATCAGCTTCACGCGCAAGCGAACTCAGGACAGTAAGGACGAGGGTCAGGAGAGGTCAAAGGTCACGTACAGTATGATCGGCGGGCTGAGCGCTCAGCTGCAGGTGATCAGTGAGACGATCGAGCTGCCGCTGAAACACCCCGAGATCTTCAAGAGTTACGGTGAGAAGCACAAATTGTAATACCTTATTCTTTTATATTTTATATTACATTTTTATCAAATTATTAAAAATCTAGTTCTTTTTTTATTCATTTGTAAATTCTGAGTGCTTTTGCCCGTACTGTTTCATGAACACTAATTGTTTTTAAGAAAGTGTTGATGTTCCAGTAGTGCAGTAGTAAACCATGTGATGTCTCTCAGGAATCCCGCCCCCTAGAGGCGTGCTGCTGTATGGCCCACCAGGCACAGGGAAGACTATGATTGGACGAGCGATAGCCAATGAGGTTGGAGCGCACATGACTGTCATCAATGGCCCTGAAATAATGAGCAAGTTCGTATAAGATTGTTTACCCATTTAACCACAATTATGTTTTATTTTTTTATAGTGTGTGGTGATGACACTTTTGATTCCTTCTCATTCTCACTCTGTTTCTGTTTAGGTTTTATGGAGAAACTGAGGCACGGCTTCGTCAGATATTTGCTGAGGCTGCGCAAAGGTGGAAAAAAGACTCTTCGACAACCGATCATTTTACATGAGGAGAGCAGTTTTGTCATGCTGAGTTCTTGATTAATGTTTGATGGTGTGTGTGTGTGTGTGTGTGTGTGTGTGCGCGTGCGTGGTGTTTATCAGGCAGCCGGCGATCATCTTTATCGACGAGCTGGATGCGCTTTGTCCGAAAAGGGAGGGAGCGCAGAACGAGGTGGAGAAGCGAGTGGTCGCGTCACTGCTCACGCTCATGGATGGAATTGGATCCGTGAGTCAACTAACCAATCAGTCTTAGCTAACCAGCTAGTTAGAAAGCATGTCAGTTAGTCAGCCAGGCAGTTATCCAACCAGTCACTTAGTCAACCAACCAGCCAGTTAGCCAGCCAATCGTTTAACCAAACCTCTTAATTTGTCAACCAGTTATCCAACCAGTCATCCAACCACTCTGTATCCCTCCATTTAGTTAAACAACCAGGCTGTTAGCCACCAGCCAGTCAGTTAACCAATCAGTTAGTTAACTAGCTATTCAGTTAGCCAGCCAGTCAATTAGTCTGCCAGTCAGTTAACAACCAACCAGTTAGCCAACCAGCCACTTAGCTACACCGTCAGTTAAACAACTGACTAGTTAGCCAACCAGTCAGTTAGGCAACCAGTTAGCAAGCTAGCCAGCCAGTCAGTCAGTTAGTGATCCAGTCAGTTAGCCAGCCAATGGGTTTATATTCTACGCTTATATGCAACCTAGGTAATCTGTTAAGACAATTGGCTTAGACATCATTTTTAAAAATCCTCTATATGATACAATTAAAACAGTGTAAACTCAATATAATATTTTATGTCTTTTTTCAATCTAATGACAGGTAATGTGTCTGGTCTTTTATAGTCTTGAAGAAGAATCACTCCACAAACATTTGAGTTCAGACACTTTTACAGATGTAATCCTTGTGTCTATTTGGGCATCAAGCTAATAAAGTTGGTTTGTTTGTTTGTTTATTTATTATTATTTATTACCTTCATTGAAGTTAATAAAGCTATCCAAGCATTTGATAATGAAGAGTGTTTGGAATTGATCTGGATAAAATTCTGATTATATGCTAAAAGTACCTCAGTTTTACGTCCGACCCTGAAGTAGCGTGCTACACGTTAGCATGTTTGTGTAGAGAGGTGTGTTTCCCTCATGAGCTGGTCCTACATTATTGCATACACAAAGGTCATGCTTTACCACATGGCTGTTAGATGTCTTGCAAAGGGAAGTAGAGTTAGAAAGTTGTTTTTTTTTATTTAACCAATTTGAGAAGTCATTCAGTAAAATTAGCTAGCTTGTATTAGCTTGCTCTTAGATAAGCTAACTAGCTAGCAATACTATGGGCAAAGGGTTTTAATTTGACTAGCCATATGGAAGCAGCTATATATTTAGCCATTTGCACTCGGTAAATCAAATGTTAAGCAAAATGATCTTTTAAATGAACAAAATATAATGAAATTGTATTACTTCACAACTCACAAGCTAAATATTTCCTACGTAACTTAGATAGCTAGCTAGCTGTATGGCCTTCTCAGCGTTGTATGCTTTAGATTACTACATAGTATATAGTATGTTTATATAACAGGTGATTTTAGACAGTCTCTCTCTCTGTGTCTCTGCATGTAGGAAAGTCACAGTGGCTCTCTGCTGGTTCTGGGTGCCACTAACAGGCCTGACGCGTTGGACCCGGCTCTGCGGCGCCCGGGCCGCTTCGATCGGGAGCTGGAGGTGGGTGTGCCGTCAGCACAGGGGCGTATGGATATCTTACGGAAGCAGCTGCTCTCCGTCCCCACCGATGTCACCACGGAGGAGCTGCAGGAACTAGCTGATGCAGCGCATGGATACGTAGGAGCTGACCTCGCCGCGATGTGCAAGGAGGCCGGTTAGTGTTACACACCACATTTGTGTGGGGGGGGATCAGAAAAGCCACATCCCTCCTCTTTCTCCCTCTGCTACATCCTTCGTTCTTCTCCTCCACTTCTGTGTGGTGGCTACCGCTAACCACCACATATCAAGACCACCCAAGAGAATCTCTCTCTCTCACTCACACACACACACACACACACACACACACACACACACACTACTGTTGATCATCTATTTAGTAATTGTACATAGAAGGCATTTTGTGGAGCCGTGCAACATTATCAACCAGTAAATACAAAACAAATATCAAGAATGTGTAATAAGTGTATGCAAAAGTTTTGGCGCCCCACACCGAATGACCTTTTCCGTTAACCCGTTCGAAAGAGGCATGGCATCTCTAACGGCGGGCTTAACGAAAGCGGCATAGCCCCTGAGTCGGTCAGTTCAAGTGAAGGAGGCGTGGTGGTTCGTTCCAGTGAGTCAGGTGTTGTCTCTGCGTCACTCTGTTCCAGCGAGACATGGTCTCTGTGTATCTCCATTTCAATGATGGTGACATAGCCAACGTACGTACAGGCTTAGTGAAGTGGGCGTGTCCTATTTGCCTATCAGTCTCCGCAGTGGAGGTGTGGCTTATGATCCGTCAGTCTCAACGAAGGAAGTCTGGCCTATGAGCCAGCCAGTTTCGGATAAAAAGCCTTTGCTTCTTTTCCTGTAGGGAGGAGGAGGTGCTTCAGCTTCTCAGTTGCAATGAAGGAGGTGGGGTCTGTCATGACCACTCCCCCAATCCCACATTGTTTTTCTCTTTATTCTTGCTTCGTATTGTCACATACTTTTGCCAGTGTATGTGTGTGTATTTCCGATTGTTTTTTCCTCTGATTTTCCCATATCCATACATGCACAATAATAAACATGTCTTAAAGTTATATGGGTGTTATTCCCCCTTTACATAACCGTTCCCATCACATGAAATCACTTCCTGTCCAGATGGATAAAAGAGATAGATGTACCAAACACAAACAAAACTGTTTTCCACATTAGTGTGCCTCTTGAGAGATGTGACAAGGCCAAGACATCCGTGTGTGTGTGTGTGTGTGTGCATGCTGTGGCTATATGTGACTTCTTTTACATCCTGTCATTACTTTACAGTCAGCAGTCCTGAGCACAGATTCTTCTCCCTCACGTTAATGCCGCTGTCTGTGTGTGTGTGTGTGTGTGTGTGTGTGTGTGTGTGTGTGTGTGTGTGTGTGTGTGTGTGTGTGTTGGATACAATTACTTTGCACTCAGCATTCCAGGCAGCTCAAATGCCCCACATTCACTGAAATTGTACCCTGGATCAATACACACTGCCCTCTAAATGACCCTGTACACACACTCGGCCCACTCTGTACACACACACACACACATGCTCATCTCAGTTATCTGCAGTGCTTTATGACACAGATGTGTGCGAGAAACGCAGAGAGAAATGTGGAAGTGAACTTTGGCGTTGGTCATAAATCGGGTTACTGAGTGTTTACGTGTGGCCGCTTTCCTTATAAAGCGCTTTTTCCTTTTAAAGCGCCAAGGCTTTCTGCCGGGCTCGTGTTTATAAAATCCGGAAACGTTCCTCTCCTCCTCCTCCGGCTAATGGCAGGCTCCGGAAAACAGGGATCTCTCCTGCTCCCCCCCTCCTTTTTTTAGGGTGGGTATTATTCTTTAGAGCGTGCAGCTTTAACCCAGCTGCTGAGGAGTGTAAATACAGGTGTGCGAGGGAAAAGCTCCGGAAAAGGTGCGCACCGTAATGAAAACGTTCCTGTCTTTTTTTTTTTTTTTTTTTTCCCCTTTTCTTTTCTTGTCCTGTGTTTCTTTTCTTTTCAAGCATGGCGTAACAGCAGGAGTATCTTTGGCTTGTGGTTCTGAGGAAGCGAGGGTTTCTCCAGTGGTCAGAGATGCTGAATCTCAGGTTGACCTTTCTGAAGAGGTTTCAGCACACACACACACACACACACACACTCACACTGCCTGTTTGAGCAGGTGAAGAGTCCTTATCGAGTCATGGTGATTTTCACACGGGGTTGTCCTGTTTGCACATCACAGTCCTCATGGAGAGAGGATAAATGAACTCCGACACAGGGGCCATGTGTTATTACTTACACACATTCTCATGTCATAATCATCTCCTAATATTTTACTGTAGTTTGGGGTTGTAGTTTCATGCTTGCTTTCTTTTGGTTTGTTAGTCATAATCTGTCTTCCTTTCTTTTTTGTTTTGTTCTCTCATAGTCTTCATAATGTTTGTTTCTTTCTTTCTTTTGGCTTGCCACAGTTTTTTTTTCTTTCATACTCTTATAGTCTTAATAATATTTGGTTTCTTTCTTTCTTTTTTTGCTTCTTCCTTTCAGCTAGTCTCATTTTCTGTCTGTCTTCCTGTCTTTCAGCTAGTCTCATTTTCTGTCTGTCTTCCTGTCTTTCACTTTGTCCTTGTTGTGAATTCTTTCTTTCTTCCATAGTCGCACCTAATCTTAACTTCAAGACTACTATTAATAATAATGATAATAATAATAATAATAATAATATCTCCCACACGCTTCACCTGTGTGGATGTGAGATGAACAGATCAGGTGAGAACTCTGTGACTCTTCTACATGAAGGCCCTCTTTTCCCCCCGACTCTATTTTTAAACCTGGCTAATTGGATCCATGCCTCTAATGCCAACCATACATCTTTTTTTTTTTTTTTTTCTCCCTTCTTTCCTCTCCTCTCTCATTTCCTATCAGTATGAAAGAGTGCAGTGTTGGCCCTAATTTGGCCGAGTGGGATGTTTTGCAAATGTTCGTCTTCGCTTCTTGGAATTGAGGCCCGGTGTCCAGCGCCATTTAGGATGCAGCTGCACCTCAGCCATGCAGGAGAGAGAGAGCGAGAGATGAGTGGAGGACAGGAATCCACATTTGGTTTACATTAGTGTGTGTATCTCTCTCTCTGGCACACACGCCACACGACTACAGCATCGGATGTTTTTCTTAACCAAATGAATAAAATGAGGACTAGCCCGAGGGAGTGAGGGAGTGTTTCTCTCTCTCTCTGTTATTACTTTACTGTTGAGTGTATTATCAGTGGTGCAGTGGTCCAGTTAATGACCTCATCAGCTGTTCACGAAAGTCTTTGCTTCTTTCCGTTTCCGTTGTCGGTTTCTGGGGTCCTGAGTGTCGTGGGCAGGTTGACCCACATGTTTGAACCCCTTAAAATTAAAAAATTCTTTGTGAGTGTCTGGGTTATTTTGGGTTTGGGATTGTTGTAGGTGTTTAGCGCGCTTAACTCCAGGACTCTGAGATGTTTTTGGGTCTTTGGTGGGGTGATGAGTGGTTTGGTTTGGGTTTGTGAATGATCTTTGGGTGTGTTGTAGAGGATGGGTACCTCAAGACTGGGGTTTGGGTTGTGTTTATGGTGTTCGGACCCCTTTACATCTAAAGCTTTGGGCCGTTTATTGGTGTTTGGATTTTTAGAAGATGCTTGGACCCCGTAAGCTTTTGGCTGTTTGGTCCACTTGAGTTTTTGGTGGATGTTCTTCATATTTGGGTGATTTGATGGTGAGACCTTCAAAACTGGGTTGCTTTTTGGGTGGTTTGCATCCTTTCGTTGGTAAATCAGAGGCTCTGAGTAGCTTTTGCATGTCTGGGACCAATAAAATCTCTGCTTTTTAGGTAGTTGATGTTGTTTTTGGTATTCTGTGTTTTGGTTGAGGTTCATTATCTGTGGTGTTCTGCATGATGTTTTATTGGTGTTTGTTCCATCAAGACTAAAGGTTTGGGTTTCGGGTTCTTTCGTAGAGTCTGTACACTTTTAAGTCCAAGGCTTTTGGCAGTTTATTGGTGTTTGGATCTCTGAAGTTGGGCGTTTTAGGTTTGTTGGAGTTGTTTTTTTATGCTTGGGGTTATTTGTGATTTTTGGGTCGTTTTGAAGGTTTTGGGTCACTTAAGGCTGTTCTGAAGCCTGGAGTTTTCTGCTTTTCCGTGTGTTCGAGGTTATGTGAGAGTTTGGGCTGGGTTCTTTAGACGTGTACACACTCGATGCTTGTTTTGGGGGAGTTTTTGTTTTGCTGTGTGTGTTTTATGGGTGTTTGGAGCTTTTACAGTTAGTTAGTAAATGGTACATTTCTGCTTTGGGATTCTGGAAATAAGGTTTTTTTGGGTCTTCGGATACCTTAATGTCAAGTTTTGTGGACCTTTTTTGTTGCTTTTGATTATTTCAGTCTTGGGTTCTGGATGTTTCTTATGGGCTTTTAGCTAGCTTAAGTCTGATCCTTGGGCTGAAGGATGTTTTAGGGTGTTCTGTGGGTGGCTCGACCCTGTATGACTGGGATACAACACCAGGAAAATAATTTCGGTTGTTCTGGGCCATAAGCTTTATGCTTAAGTACTGTTTTTAACCTATGGAAGAAGATGTTTTGCAACTTACAGTGTAAAACAAATTTAAACTTGCACTTGCTCTCGATTCAGTTCACATTCGTTCTAGTACAAATGTACATCGATTCGGGTCGCTGTGGTCGCATACAGAGAGAGAAGATGGGGGAAAAGTGGATAGCGAGACCGGGAGAACGGAGCACGTAGGAGAGAGGCTCAGTGTCCCTCAGGGTTCCTCTCTAGAACAAACTGACCTTCTTGGCTCGGACTGCGAGTGTCTGTGCTTTAGGAATCTGTGTTTTATGTAAACAGGATGTAATACTGTCTAATCATAAATCCTGCAATTCCAGCCAGCAGCACGAAAGGAAGCCTTGCGGCTGTGTGTGTGTGTGTGTGTGTGTGTGTGTGTGTGTGTGTGTGTGTGTGTGTGTGATGGAAAAAAAGACTTGATCGAAGACAAGTGGTGTCCTTATAGGGCCATGCATGCAGGTTAGCAGTAATAAAGCATTATTATTTGTTATAGCATCTTTCGGGACCTTTCAGCTTTATATACTGCATCGTTTTAAGCATATGCATGCGTTTCCTCTTTATTTTTAGAATTACTTTAACAACATTCGAGCTTTTTCACTTTATTTCAGGTTTTTTTTTTTATGTCCGGCTTTATTCTAGCACTTTTTCGTTTTGCGTACTTTACTTTTAAAGCTTCATTTATGGGTTTTTCATGTCTATGTATTCTGATACGTTAATTCAGCATCGCTGCAGCTTTTTCTCCGGAATCGTGCCCGCAACTTTTACCTCGGCAACCTTTCAGATTCATCGTCGCAGTGTCTTTCCGTCGTGTAGAATCATTACTTCAGCTTAGGTCTGAGTATAGTTTTCAGCGTTAGCGGTTTTTTTTTTTTTTTTTGCTTTCAAATCTCTTCGTAGTGATAATTTCTCGTCTTCCTTTTCGTAGAATGTCCGTCTCGCAGTGATGCGCTCTGGTTTTTCGGTCTTCTCTCCTCCCGGTCAGGTTTGCGCCACTCGCGTGATTAATATTAAATCTGTGCACACGGAAATCGCTTTAAGAAGTAATCTGAGGCCTGAAAGCGGATAAAGAGACGATGGGATGGAAACAGTGCTGGGTTTAATTGATGAGTGCGCGTTCACATTAGCTTTTGTTGTTAGAAACGTGTGTGTGTGTGTGTGTGTACTTGCCTCAGTCTTTCTTTACTTCCTTCTACTCATCTCTTAAACATGCACTCTCTTCACCTCTGCCTTGATGAAAGAAGTATATGCATGTGTGAGCAAAAGGAAAGGTGTTGATGGATTAGCCTGAACGGGAAGGATTATAGCAAGTGTTTTGGGGAATGTGCACGCGAAAGAGAGCTGCGTTTGTGTACGGATGGCCTGCGGTGAAAGGAGACATGGATGGATGGATTTATTTGTTTAGTCACACACTCACACGGCATTTCATCTTAATACATCCAAGCTCGATAGCTAAGCAGGGAAGTATGGCTGATTTCATTTGAAAACTTTATTTGTGTGTGTGTCTCATTATTTATTTATTTTTCCTCCGTAGGGCTCCATGCATTGAGACGAGTGCTCTCCTCCACTCCAGGCATCTCTGACATTGACCTGATGGACAGGGTGAATGTCACGACCTCTGACCTCCGACTGGCCATGACTCAAGTGAAACCCAGTGCCATGAGAGAAGTGGCCATCGATGTGCCAAAGGTGAGATGAAGGAACGAGTAAGTAAAGGTGTGTGAGTGGAAAATATGAACAGATATACCGATATCCGATCTACCGATAATCCACAGAGCAAATGAATGATCGGGGGAAAGTATGGATAAATGAGTGAGTGAAAAAATTAGTGAATAAGTTGACGTGCAAGCGAAGACGTGAACTGTTGTTTGTTTATGGACATTTTACACCGCACACCTGCAGAGAGAAAGCAGGACACACACACACACACACACACACACAAGGGCCTTGTTTGCAGAATGCACACTGAAAGAAGGGCTGTTTTTTGGGGGGTTTTATGTGTACAACACACGAGCATCCTGCCTTGTGTGTGTGTGTGTGTGTGTGTGTGTGTGTGTGTGTGTATATATAACCATACAGGAAGAGGCTCCTGCATCATCCTGCCACTAATTGGAATCAGGTTGTCGTGGCGATGTGTCGCCCGGAGCGGTGCAGCTTTGCTTCCTGCTTTGGACTGAGATCAGCATAACACATGCGAACAAACGAGAGAGCGAGAGCGAGAGCGAGAGAGCCCTAGTAAGATGAGGGAAATGCAGAGAAGGTAGTCTTGAGAGAAAGAGAGGCAGGGAAATCAGCAACGGGCGCAGCGGTTGAGAGTGATGGAATAAACAGAGTGAGAAAACAAGGGATCGAGGAAAGAAAAACCGGATGGAGAGAAAGGAATAAGGGGAAAACATAAATAATGGGTGGAGAGAGACAAGTGGAAAGGTGGAAAGAGGGGATGGCGAGGATAGAAAGGGAAAGAAGAGGAATGAAAGAAAATGAGAACGGGAGGGAATGAAGGAGAGAGAGAGGAAGGCTGATGGGTTCCAGCAGTGCTGATCAGATCCAGATGAGCTTCGACATTCATTTCTCATCTTTATATAAGAAACTTCCTGTGCGCGTGTGTGCGTGTGTGTGTGTGTGTGCGTGTGTGAGCGAGAGAGAGAAAGAAAAAGAGAGAGAGACCATGTGTACTAGCATAAGTGTATATGTCATGGTCTTTCAATATGGTCCCGAAGGATCCCCAGCAATTCCGTGTGTGTGTGTGTGTGTGTGTGTGTGTGTGTGTGTGTGTAAATGTGTAATTTACATGATGTTTCCCAAATGTAGTCTAAACCCAAGAAATGTTTGATATCTGAAGTATGTTTCTTCAGTTTTACAAATGGAATTATTTTTTCCCTTAGGCCAACGTGATTTCAAAAATCTGTCCTGTTTGATTTGTGTCCGATTTGATGTACGTGGATTCTGGAAGACATTTTTAAAAAACGCCGATCCGGTAACAGACTTGGACAACTGAAATTTAAGAACGCGTAAATACACACTCATGAGTCGCGTTATTAGGAACCCCTGTAGACCTGGAATATAATTATCCAATCAGCGGAACCTGTGACGACAGCAGAATGTATAAATCATGTAGATAAAGGTTAAAAAAAAAAAAAAACACACATCAAATTACCACCCTTTACTCCTGTCGTAAGAAGAAAAGCATCTCCGAACACACGGCTTGTCAGACCTGAAGGTGGATGGGCTACGACAGCAAAAAACCTCATCGGGTTCCACCTTCTGTCGGCAAGGAACAGGAACCGGAGGCACCATAACCTGACAGTTAAAGACTGGGAACATGTTGCCTGGTCAGAATTTGTCATCACAAGCATGAATCCATGGACCCAAAATGCCTTGTGTTTACAGTATAGGCTGGTGGGGGTGGTGTAATGGTGTGGGGAATGTTCACACTTTGCGTTCCTTAACACCAGGCGAGCATCGTTTGAATACCGCAGTCTAATCTAAGCTTTGTCGCTGACCACATGTCAAAATTTACCCGTCTTATAATGGCTGCTTCCACCATGTCAAACACAAGGCACTGCTGGTTCCATGAACATGAACATGAGCTCAGTGTAATCAGCAGTTTCATGGTTTACTCATTGGCTAAATAGATAGTTAAGCACCTCGCTAACAGTTGGAAGTGTAGCTAGCAGGCTAAGCAGCGTCCATGAACCTATCAATCTCCCAGTGTTAAGATCTGCTATTTGGGTTTTTATTTTGGGTTTTTTTTTCCCTCCACTCTTTAGGGTTTATTGGGTTTTAACAAATTGAAAATGGATGAAGACATGAATGCAATTTTGCAGCAACTATTGAATGTGAAGCTTAAAAGGGAAAGTTTATTGCGTTATTGTCGAGCTTAATAATCTCGTTAAGTGGCCCCTGGGTCCAGATTTTTTTGAAGATCGGAAGACTGGGGCGCTTTTCTGCTTTCATAGTAATGCTTTGTGTGTTTGTGTAGGTGTGTTGGAGTGATATAGGAGGGATGGAGGATGTGAAGCTGAAGTTGAAGCAGGCTGTTGAGTGGCCGTTGAAGCATGCCGAGGCATTCTCTCGGCTCGCCGTGACGCCCCCTAAAGGTGTGCTGCTGTACGGACCACCTGGCTGCTCCAAGACCATGATCGCAAAAGCGCTTGCTAATGAGAGCAACCTCAACTTCATCGCCATCAAGGTAAAGTGTTCGTGCAGGCGTGTGTACGTGTAGTCAGTGCTTATTCTGGCGCAGTGCACAGAGGCCACGCCTCCTTCACTGAGACTGACACATTTCCCAGAGGCCACGCCTCCCTTACTGAGACTCGGAGAGGTTAAACCTCATTCACTGGGACTGATAAACCACACATTATTCCTTATATATGTACTCATGGGTTTGATTCAAATTCATATTTCACCTTCTTTCAAACACCAAAGAGCATGAAAATTGTTGAGTACTGAATCTGGCGCGATTTAAGACACAGCAAGTGTTTAAAGTTGGAGAAAGACGGAGATAGTCTTTCATCCTTTCTGTCTCTCCTTCCTGTCTGACAGCAGTTCAGTCGCACTCCTTTGACCTTCATGACCTTGTGTTTGTCATTCCCATTCATCACAAACACACACACACACACACACACGCACGCATATGCAGGCACGCACAGCCGATACTTCCGATGGCCTCCCATAGTGCTGTCATGGCCTGAGTGAGGAAGATTGATCAGCTATGTGTGTGTGTGTGTGTGTGTGTGTGTGTGTGTGTGTGTGTGTGTGTGTGAGAGAGAGAGAGAGAGAGCGAGACAGGCTGATTCACTGTGTGTGATGAAAGAGTTCCAAGGTGAACGGTAGCAAATGGGAAATGAGCCAGTGTGCATGTGTGTGTATTTAGCTTGGCGTCTCCCATGTCATTTGTAGAATAGGTAATAGTTGTGGTGTGGCTAAAGAGATGAAAACACTTTCCTGTGTTGGAAAACTTCACGTTATGGCTTTACCTGGGACTTTTACAAAGTGCTGACCTCGTGTCTTGCCATCACCAAAATATCATCAATTCCAGCAATTATAAACAACGTGTGTCTAAGTAAATGTACGGCTTTAGCCCTGGAATAGTAGCAACCTAGCAAGGTTCTCGTAGTCCATCCAGGACTTTGTGATTGGTTATCGCTCTTGAATGATGTCATCTCGTCAGTCAACTTAAGAGGGTCTTACAAAAACAGGAGTTTGATGGATGCACAACCGTTCACGTTTCCTTTTGACCGCTTCCCATTAGGATGTGTAGTAAATAAAAGCTAAACCAGATAAGTGCTTAGTGGCTAGGGCTCAAGTGCTTAATGCTGAAGAGAGGCTGGAGACTGAGAGTCAGTAGTCTAAGTGTGTGTGTGTGTCTGTCTGTCTGTCTGCTTGTCTGTCTGTTTAAATAAAGTGTCTTGTCTGTGTATGCTTAAAAATGCGAGACAGAGGAGACTGCTTGATGCTGGAATTGAGATGTGTGTGTGTGGAGACTGTGCGTCTCTGTCTGAAGTGTGTGAGGTGAGGTGTGCTGAAAAGCAGGAGAGCAGGACAGGAAATGAGTAAGTAAGAGTAACAGTAAGAGACATAGCTGTCGGCTTTCTCTCTCTCTCTCATACACACACACACACACACACATACTCATATGCACATTTACACACAGTTCATAGTGTTTCTTCTTCTTCTGTTTTAGGGTCCTGAGTTGCTAAGTAAATACGTCGGCGAGTCTGAGAGAGCTGTGAGGGAGGTCAGTGGATTGTGTGCGTGAGCGTGTGACTGAGTGTTTAGGTCAGTTCTGTTTAATCCGGTTTATGTGTTTGATGCTTAGGTTTTCCGGAAAGCGCGGGCCGTGGCTCCCTCCATTGTTTTCTTTGACGAAATCGATGCTCTGGCTGTAGAAAGGAGCAGGTAGGCGTTCACACACTGTAACACATGCTATAGGTGTAATGTCCCACACTATACACCAGGTTTTAAACTTGTTTCATGAGCACACGACAAATAAGTTTACCAATTAATATTCACTGCGCTAGTAAATTCTGGCACACTGCATCCTGATTGCACAAACACACAAATCTATTTAAAGCGTTTTAAAAAATGTTTCAAGGTACAGCAAACAGGATTACAGAGAAACGTTCTCTGATATCGGTTGTACACAATAAATCACTTGCACGCAATGATGTTCATATACAAAGCCATTTCGATCACAGAAAAAGCGCTGTAAACACATGTGGCAAAATGAACCAGTTTCAGATTGTTATTAAAACAGTTCACCAAATCACTTCCACATATAAAATTCTTATACACACGCTTTTAAAACCTTGATTCTGTCCCTTTTGACCCCCAAAACCCTGTGTCATCTGTCCCTGTTTGCTTGCCACTTTCCTTATATGGTCACAACTTCTTTGGTTCCCTCGCTGATCGTTTCCACCTGTTGTTTGTTTCCCGTGTTTAGTTTGTGTATACATACCCTCAGTGTTGTCTTGTGCGGTTGCGATGTCTTGCATGTTCATATAAATTTTTAAGATGTGGTTTTTCTTCGGACTAGTTTTTTGTTCCTAGTCCCTGGTGTTTACCTCTGGTGTTGACCCTGGCCTGTCTGTCTGGCTTTTGATTATGGATTGCCCCTCCGTGTTTTTACCAACTGGTGTTTTGACCCCTGCTTGGTGTACCGACAACGATTACTAGAATCACCCAATTAAACACTGTGAATATACACTTAAATCCTGTACCTCAGTCCCATACATACAATAAAGCACTTTTAGGAAGGACAAGTGTAGAGAGACTGTTTTGGCTACAAATCGCTTCGATACAGAAAAGTAGTATTTTAGGTCTTAGTATATACATATGTGTAGGAAATGATTTATACCTGAAACGGCTTATCTATTATTTTACAACAAATCACCTTGGGGTGTGTACACAATAAACCAGTTTCAGAACTAAAACTAGAATACACAATAAGCAAGTTTCTGATCTCTTTATACCATAGATCAGTTTCAGATATAAACTTGTTATATCTGATTAATTAGTTTCAGAAACTTGTTATAAACCATGGACCAGTTTCAGTATTAAACTCTTCAGAAGTAAACTTGTTTTATACAGCAAGTCAGTTTCTGAGCTCAAATTGTTGTACACAAAAAAAAAACTGTGCAAAATCTAAACTTGTTATGCATAATAAACCAGTTTCAGATCTAAACTCATTATATGTAAGCTTGCTATACACAATAAACCAGTTTTAGATCTAAAGTCACTGTGCACTATAAAACGGTTTCAGAAATAAACTATATGTTATGGATGAAAAACCAATTTCATCATAGCTAATCTTGTTAGACACAATAAACCAGTTTCAGTTTTAAACTCATTATAAACCAGTTTTGGATCTAGACTTGTTTTATACAATAAACCAGTTTCAGGTCTAAATTCATTTTACACAATAAACCAGTTTCTGACCTGTAATTTGAATCATAATTTGATCATGATAAATCAATTTCAGGTATAAAGTTGTTGTAAACTATAAACCAGTTTCAGTCTAAACTCCTTATATCCAATCATTTTAGGTGTAAACTAAAATTTCACAGGAAACAAGTTTCTGTTGTGAACTTGTTATACACAATGAACTAGTTTCAGATCTGATCTTGTTATACTCAATGAACCCGTTTCAGATCTAAACTCGTTGTACACAGTAAACCAGTTTAAGTTCTAAACGTGTTATAAACATTAAACAAGTTCCAGATTTAACTCTTTATATACTGAAATCAGTTTAATATCTGTGTTAGTTATACGCAATAAACTAATTTCAGCTCTAAATTTATTATATGAATTTAGAATTTATGAATATGCACAATAAATCAGTTTAAGATCTCAACTTGTTATACACATTAAACCAGTTTCAGATATATACACAATAAACCAGTTTCCAATCTAAACTTGTTACACAAAATAACCCAGGTTTAGCTCTTAACTCATTAAACACAATAAAATATTTTCAGACACAGAGTCTTTATGCACTATAAACCAATATCAGATCTATATTTATTGAAAACCTTAAACTATACTTTGATTTAAATTCATTATGCACAAAAAACAGTTTCAAATCTAAACTTATCCACAACAAACCTGTTTCAGATCAATACACAGTAAACCAATTTCAGAACTAAACTTATGCACAATAAGAGTTTTAAATCTAAATTAATTAAAACCGACGCAGATCTAAATTCATTGTACACAACAAACTAGTTTCAGACTTGTTATACTCACAACCACACAAAAAAAGTTTCATATTAAAAATTGCTATACACATTACACCAATTTCACATCTAAACTTGTTCTGCACAGTAAGCCAGTTTCAGACCTAAATTTCTTGTACCAGGTATAAAGCTGTACTTGTTATAGACATTAAATCATATTTAGATATTTTTGTTATTCACAATAAATCAGTTTTAGATTTAAATAGAATATAAACAATAAAACAGTTCAGATTTAAACATTATACACAGTAAACCAGTTTCAGATCTTAAAATTATTATGCACATTAAACCAGTTTTGGATCTAAACTCATTAAACGCAATAAACCAGTTTCAGATGTAAACATATTATACAAATTATATTATATTATAGATCCAAACTTATTATACATAGTTAACTTGTTTTAGATATATACTTATTTACATTAATCCTGATTTTATAGTTAAACCTCGTCTGCATGATAAACCAGTTTCTGATCCAAAAACTCTATTTACAATAAACTAGTTTTAGATCTATACTTGTTATACACAATAAACCAGTTTCATGTATAAACTTACTATTCACACTAAACTAGATTTTAGATCAAAATTTCTTATACACCCATGAACCAGTTTCATATTTAAACTCTTTATTTGCAATAAACTAGTTTAGGTCTATACAACAGGTCTGTAAACAACAAACCAGTTTCAAAAATGTATTTTCAAGTGACTTCTTATATTTATATGCAGCAAATAAGTTTTTAGATATAAATGGGTTGCAGATACAAACACAATTAACTCTTATATAAAAATCAAATAAAATTATATAACTCTCAATAAACCAGTTTGAAATGTAAACCACCTGTACACAATAAACCACTCTGATTCTGAGTGTTAGTATTTCATTATTTATAAGTGAATTCAAATAAAAATAAAAAAACTTGTAAATGATGGCCTGATTAGAATATACAACATTCTATAAAAATCTAAATTTTTGGCACACACACACACACACACACACACACACACACACACAAGTAGGAACATCTGTGCAGTAGAGACACGTACACACACAAGCATGTCTTTGTTTCCGTGGAGACAGATGGAGGAGAGAGTGGAATGGGGCATACTTCCTGTCCTGTCTGTGTGTGTGTGTGTGTGTGTGTGTGTGTGTGTGTGTGTGTGTGTTTAAAGGACAGAGAAAGTGCGTTTTTGTTCATCTCCAGAGCACGCTGAGGATCAAATAGTCTGTCTTTCTGAGTTTTTATGTTATATTGCTCTTATATTCTGTACACTGCCTTTAACATTATTTTACTATACAGACATTTTGAACAAGTTAAGGTGCTCCTTTTCAAGGGTGCGTGATTCTCGTGCAGGTTGGACCCCAGTTCTGTTTTGATTCCTTTTCAAGTGCACTTTGTATTAGGACACAATATACCACAATTAAATGTGTGAGAGAACGTGTGTGTGTGTGTGTGTGTGGGGATGTGTATGGGTGTGTGTGTGCGCGCGTTTGTGTGTGTCCTGTCAGCACTCTGATACTGTAGCCACTTTATTAATTAAAGCAATGACTGGGCCAGAACTAATAAACACACACTTTATAGCTTCACTTGACTTGATTTCACTACAAACGCAGATGCACATTCTCACTGAGTTTGCTGAGTCAGGCTTCATTATGTGAATTGAGTCGGATTAAGGTTATTGATGCATTTGTCTATATTTGCCGCCCCCTCCCCCCAAACACACACAGTCCTTAAAGCTTTATATGTTTCTGATAAAAGGATTTTGCATCCTTCTCTTCAGTGATTTATGGATGCCTGTGTGTCATAGATAGATACTTACCGAAAAGTGTATTATTCCTCTTATACTAATTATTATACCACAACATGTCCTATTTTTTTTTTTTATCTGTTTACGGTTACATTAAATGTTTAGGAACAAGATGGTTCAGATTATAGCAGCTGTTGACTGTTAGTTATTCCCTAACCAGCCTCTTTTTTTTTTTTTTTTTTTTAAGTCATATTTTAGTTCATAAGATTATCATCTTAACAGAGAACCCACAAACTGCCATAAAACTTTACAGCTCTATCTCTGACAGTGGAGACACCTTCCAAAAATCTCACCATATCAACAAATCGCACGTTTCTAAAAGTGGTTTTGTTGAGAGCCCTATATAAATTGCTCCCATGTGATTGTAGCCAAAACTTCGATCAGAGCTAATCAATACCTTCTGATCAATTAGAATTGAGAATTGAATACATACCACAGCACTATTAACACATGATGTACCATACTGTGTGTGTGTGTGTGTGTGTGTGTGTGTGTGTACTTATTTTTCTTTTTCTATCACGCGCGTGCTTTAGCTCGTCCCGCTCGAGTGGAGTGGCCGATCGGGTGTTGGCGCAGTTGCTGACAGAGATGGACGGAATCGAACAACTTAAAGATGTCACGGTTCTCGCCGCCACCAACAGACCAGACATGATCGACAAGGTAGGGCTCTGTTCAAGTGCACTTCATCCTGGTGCACTTCAGGATGTTGAAGACTACATTTTTTTTTTTTTAAATCTTTTTATTTATTTTTTTTTACAAACTAGACATTACTGACATTGTTGGGTTTGTCGTTGGTTTTAGTGCCCACTAAGCTGTAGCATGCAAAGTGCGTACTTCCTTCTAATGCACTACACTGCTAACTGGATTTTTGTAATAAATTAAGTCCATACTTTTTAAGAATTTTAAAAGCGTCAAAAAGTATGTATTGTAGAACAGCACAGGGCACACTATAATGATGTTTACTTAAAATTGTAGGGACCTACTTTGTCAGTAAAAGCAAGTTTATGAAAGCGTTAGATACATTTTTCTTGTCGAGACCTAAATAATATAATAGGGGACTTGTCTACAAGACTACTTCATTCTAGTGTGATACATACACTACCGGTCAAAAGTTTGGGGTCACCTTCTAATTCAATTATTTCTTTATTTTTATGACTTTAAAAGAG
>JAQMYM010000008.1:16688465-16703749 GCA_030014255.1 Parauchenoglanis ngamensis | reverse complement strand
ACGTAGAAAGCAAAAAAAATAAAGAAAAACCTATGAAAAAGAGTAGGGGTGTCCAAACTTTTGACCGGTAGTGTATGCATATACAATATGTATTATTTGATCAACTGTGACAGATTTAACGCCTGCTTTTTAAGTGTGCTTCATTTCAGTGTATTCTAACCATCATGTTGCAAAATATGTAATTGTAGTGCACACTACAGTAGTTGAAGACCGTAAGGTAAGATGTATTAGTGCACTTCATTGTAGTGTACACTATATTATGTCATTTATTGACTGCAGTGATAAACAAAGGAGATGCTTTTCATGAGTAAGTCATTCAGTTTGTCTCCTTTCTCGTGTGTGTGTGTGTGTGTGTGTGTGTGTGTGTGTTACTGTTGATTGACGTGCCCCTCCTCTCGACCTTCGAGCACTTCCTCCTGCCCATGTGGTTTTCGGAGCCATGCTGTGCGTCTGTTACGGCCGTCAAGTTCCTTTTAAAAAGTTCTTTTGAATTTTTAATTCATTTAATTAAATAAATTTTTTTTAAATTTGCTAATTCATTTGAATATGCAAATGAGCCAGTGATGTTCTACTGACAGAGCAATCATGAGAAATGTTGACAGATGGCTGGCTAGCGAGCTTCTGGAACACGGATTACTTTCTCTGGGTGACATCTGTAGCGACATTTTTTACACATCTGCTCCGAGATAAAACGTTCTAGCTAGCTAATGAGGGCGTGTAGTGGCTAGCTCGGTTAACTGAGGCTTAGGTTTGACTAAGTCACTTGATGTAAAGGATGTCAGCCACATAGATACACTAGTAGTTAATAGTTAAACACTCTGTTCATGGTCGAGGATTTTTGTTTTTGATGTACAGCCCTAAGTACTAGCTGGTTTAGCATTGTCACTATGGTTACCATACATTTCTTTTTGTTGCCAAATGTTCTAGCATGCATATGAAAAGCTGAGCATTTGGGAGAAGATCTGTCACCTGCCGTGTGAAAAGACATTCAAGCCAAATATAAAACGGCTTCCTATTCAATACATGCGCTCACTACATGGGGTATATCATACTGGAGTTGTAGACCCTGCAAAGTGCCCAGTAAATACAGTCTATCCAATAAGTGCAGAAATTAATAACTTTGTAAGATTGGTAAATGGTTTTCATTTTTAAACATGTGCGTATATATAATTTACACAACAGTCCAAAAGTATAGGAATTTTACTTACAGATATATCAGGAGCAGCAGGAGGAAGTGCTTGGGGGTCGAGGGAAGGAGCACGTCCATCAAGAGGAACACTGATGTGGTGGGCTACTGGTGTCTGTTTGTTTGATCAGCGTTGAAAGAGAGTGACTGATTAAAGAGAGACGGGAAAGAGAGAGAGACGCGCAATAGAAAGACCGAGCCAGTCAGACAGACAGATAGCTCAAGAAACAGTGAGACGGATGCTCTGTTGTTCATCTACTCTTAAGTGTGTATGTCAAGAGTTTCTGCGCTGGCACTGAGAGTCTGTTTCCTCTGTGTGTCCACACACACACACACACACACACATTATCTATCTATCTATCTATCTAACAAAAGTCATTTTACACTTTCATTCCATGTTTGTCCTGATTGGTCACGAAATGAAAAATTCCTGCAAAGTTCAACTTTTTTCAAAAGGTTAAAAAATAAACACCAATAGCAGCTCTGTTTAAAAGCAGACACATACCGCAGGCGTGCGCTGGTAGTAGGCGGGAAAAAAAAGCCATGTGTGAGAGTATGACTCTTTCCAGTTGCAACACTGATGGAATATTTTTGAATCGGAATTTTAAATTGGAATTGCCAGCTGACGATGTCATAATGGGCATCGACCAGTCAGCAAGGTTGAAACTCCCACTCGGTAGAGACGTGCACGCCGATATCCTCCAGCTTTGCTTTTTCTCTTCTTTGCTTTTACAAAACGATCCCTCCATCACTTTTAATTCCTGATGCACAAGATTTTCTTTAGAAAAATGCGTATCTAGTGTTGAATTTTTTCTTCTCCTATTAGAGCGGGAAGAGCGAGAGAGGGAGAGAAATTAGAGATAAGTCCAGCAGGGGGCGCTCTGATCGGTGACCGAGCACTAGGAAAGAATACTGACTTTTTCTTTGTTACTATGGTGTGTGTCTCCATACTCCTGGGTTTCTCTCCCTCACTCCTTCTCTCTACATTTTTATTGACTGAATATGATCAGCAGATATGGTCTGGTTATTTTCAAGTGCACTTCATTTTGCCGTGCGCCGAAAAACCCGTTTACTAGCTGTAAGTGATTGGCAAGGCTGAACACTTATTCGCATGCACAGTAAACCCTCCATGCTTCATTTTGAAACGCTTAAACGTGATTTAAGATGTGTCCTAATGCACAACACCCTACCAGCTGTACACGATACAGAGCCTGGTTTTAAGTGTGCTTTATCGTAGTGCGCACTACCCTGTAAACGTCTTTAATAACTGTACATAAAAAGCAAGGTCGGGCACTTATTTTCAAGTGGAGTGTTCTTAGAGGTGCCATTTTTTTTAGGACTGCACTGAAGTATGGCCCTTAATTTGAGTCTACTGCTCACTACGTTCTGGCACAGTCCAGCTTTTCAAGTGGCCTTTTTCTAGCGCTAACACGTTTACTACATTCCGTGTAGTGCACACTACTTTCTTACACGCGACACGTTTAGAGTTAGCCAAACCACTTTCCTTTCACGTGTGCTTCATTTAAGTTTTGCTTTCTGCAATTTCCTTGAATTGACTTCAACAAGGTACGAAACTTGAGTTTTTAAGTTTGAGGTACAAACTACAAACATGTTTACTAGCTATTGTGCACGTGATCTGCTAGCTAGGGTCCTTCTTTTCAAGTGTACTTCATTCTTAGATGTGTTTTTACGACATAATATCGTGTCCCTCTTTTTAAGTGTTCTGCGCCCTTGTACCTCATGAAATAGTGTCGTTGTTGTGTTTCAAGCCTGCTACATTGTCGGATACTAGATGCATGTTAAGTTAGGACCCTTCTGTTCAAGTGTGCTGAATTGTGTGTTGAATACTTTTTCCACTGCCCAACCTTAGTTAAGGCACTTCTTTTTAAGCAGGCGTGGACAACACTTGAGTAACTGCACTTCGTTATTGTACCTGATGTAATGTTGAACAAAACTTAGGAATCGTGCCAATCCGTCGTCTCGTGCTACTCCATGTAGTTAGCGCTATAGCTATATTTGTGTGTCTGAATATGGACAGGACTTGAACCTAAGCGCCATGACTGTACCTCAGGAAAATGTTTCATTATGCTGGAATAAGCAAAAACTGATCTAAAATGAGGCACCTTTCTAGAAAGCATGAACAACGTCTTAATTGAAGAATCATCATAATTTTTTAACATTGTGCAATATTTACCATTAGCTAGAATTTGAGTAGCAGCTTAGCTAATTAGTTACTGGAATCAGTGCTAGTCTAATCTGGCATTAGCAAAGAAACCAGACTATACTTTGCTAATGCCAGGTTAGACTAGTATCTATTCCAGCAGATAATTAGCTAAGCTGCTAGTCAAATTCTAGCTAATGGTAAATATTGCACACTTACAGAGACTGAATTATGTTTTCATGCAAAATGGCTTTATTTTAGACCGTTTTAGATGCGTAAGAAATGTCACTTTTCACATGAGAACATTACATCCGTTTTTAATACTCGTGCGTGTTTAAAAGTAGCGGCTTTCACGTTTTACCTTCACTTGAGTCACTTTTCCTTTGACTTCCTTTTTAACGGAGTAAGATTAAAACCTGCCGTCTATGCTTTCAGGTAAATCTAATTTCTCAGACCCCACTTTTAAGTGCACTTCATTTCTGAGATTGTTATAAGTGAGGTGCTTTCTTAGTGGACAGTTTTAGTGCACTTTTTCCTGCTATACAATTTACTCTTTTACGCTTCTTTTCGCATTCGCTTTACAATACACGCCATTTTATTCAACATGATCCCGACATCAAGCACACATTTAAAGCAGACGTCTTTCGTGCACACTTCATTTACGTACACACTCTGCTGTTACACTTCACATATTGTTTTACTGGACAGACTTTAGAAAATAGGGCACTTCATTTTAGTGCACTCTGTAGTATTTTACACTAGATGCCCAGGTTAGGGCCCTTCATTTCAAGTGTACTTGTAGTCAAACAAACAAGGCCCAATCTCTTTAAGTGGACTTTATTGTAGTGCACACTACACCGTTTAAAAGTATAACTTTGGATTTTTTTTTTAAGATTTGTAACGACATTATTGGTTAAAAAACGTGTGTTTGTGTGTTAGGCAGTTTTGCCCCTGCATCTTAGCATGTCCCCTTTCCTTTGTTATTTTCCTCGCGTGTGTGGCAGCAGTTAAAGGATTTGTGTTCTTTTTTTGTGTGTTTAATCTGAGGTTTTAATCTTTTGTGTTTCATTGCTGTGTGTGTGTGGGGTGTGTTTGTGTGTTTGTGTGTCTTTAATCTGAGCTCGAATAATTGTCCCTTCCCAAACTGGAACACTTTTCCAAAACACACAAACACAAAAAAAAAAATCTCCAAATGACCACCGTGGCATCCCTGATGCAATTTAAAATTCTCCACACATGATTACGAAGTTACGCACTCTGACCTGCGCGACCTTTTATGCTTCAGAATGGCACGGAACCGAAGCACGATAAGGGGAAAGAATGAGAGGAGAAAAAAAGGGAGGTGGACAAAATGAAAAGGTTTTTCACTAATTGCCTCTTAAGAGTCTTGAGCTGACAGGAGAAAGGAGAGAAAAAGGAAGGAGCAGGGGTTAAGAGGCAAACTGTGAAATGGTGACTTAGAGGTGTGTGTGTGTGTGTGTGTGAAGGATTTTCTCTCTTTGTGAGGACCAAATGTCCCATAATGATAGAAATACGTGACAAGTTGAACCCTGTGGAGATATATGACTTGACCTAATAAAGAAAGGTGCTATTTTGCAGGAAGTCCAAAAGCGACTTTGTTTAGGATTTCTGAGGTTAAAATACAGGTTAGCATTAGGTGTTCTTAGGTGAAACTGACGATTCTTCCAGCAATAATAAATACTCCAAATTCCCAAATGTAGAAATTTTAGCATAAAACTACAAAGCTAAATGCTAACTTCAGATAACAAATACTCCAAATTCCCAAATGTAGTAACTTTAGCATAAAACTATCAAACTAAACACTAACTTCAGATAACAAATACTCCAAATTCCCAAATGTAGTAACTTTAGCATAAAACTATAAAACTAAATGCTAACTTCAGATAACATACTCCAAAATCCCAAATGTAGTAACTTTAGAATAAAACTATAAAACTAAATGCTAACTTCAGATAACAAATACTCCAAATTCCCAAATGTAGTAACTTTAGCATAAAACTATAAAACTAAACACTAACTTCAGATAACAAATACTCCAAATTCCCAAATGTAGTAACTTTAGCATAAAACTATCAAACTAAATGCTAACTTCAGATAACAAATATTCCAAAATCCCAAATGTAGTAACTTTAGCATAAAACTATAAAACTAAATGCTAACTTCAGATAACAAATACTCCAAATTCCCAAATGTAGTAACCTTAGCATAAAACTAAATACTAACTTCAAAAAACAAACATGCATTATCTTGGTTTTGTAATAACAGGGCATACTTTTTCATATTTCAGTCGAAGGTTAAATTGGAACTATCCCCATTTTATATCATATCACCTCCCAAATCTTGTAATATCATCTCCCAAAGTTTGAATGTATTGCCAAATAGCATCAGAAAACTGGAAGTTATAAACTGGAAGTGGATAATAAAAGAGTGTTGAATAAAACAGTACCCATATTTTCTTACTCATGTCAAAGAGCACTGATTAAATGCACTTAAAAAGTTGTGAACGTAAACTTGCAAGAATTATACCTAATAGAAAAAGTCGCCTGCTTCATATCATGCACTGATTTGAGTAGCTGAAGGTAAATTAGTAGCTAAAACTAATAAAAACCTTATTAGTAAATCAAACATTAGCTATGGATAGCTAAAGGCTTCATTCCTAATCTTGCGCATGTTACCTAGCATGAAGATAGTTTATTGATTGAAAGGGGAAAAGTTCTAACAATATAAAATAACTGAACACTAATGGCTACCTGTAAGAATATGAATACAAATTATACTAAGCAGCAAATGGATTCCGGTGATAAGTATTTAACTTACATTTGTTTTTGTTAGGAATTTAGAGCAACATCTTGAAGCCTCTTGATGCACCTTGTGACATATAATGTATATGATTATAGAGAAATGTAATAAGTGGAAAGTATTCTTTTGAATTGTGGTAAAAGTAAAAAGGGTATTGGGTAAGAAAAACTCAAATAAAATACAAATATATCAAAACTACACTTAAGAACAGTAAATAAATAATCAAATTTTGTTACTTATTGTTTCATCTTTGTTACGAATGCTGTCTGTTATTATAATTGAAAACAACAAGAGAATTTAATGCAAAATATGTGTTCAGAACATCCCTAACCCTAAAGCATTCGTAAAAGGCATTTTTTTACACTGGTTAAATTATCTAGCAATTTACTGATTACAAAGTACAAAAACGTCATACACTTCTAGGCATAAGCATAAAAGGAATATCCCAAGGTCTTCTCAGATAGTTCGCAAATGAGAAACACTGTAAATTTTGACTCCAAGATGTCATTTAGTCTACGTTCAGAACTCTGTGTACACCACCACCACCCGTGGTTCCAAAACACATTTCCGTGCCTAGATAAAAAAAAAAAAATCCTCATAAAAGGATAAAATTAAAGTTGTGTCTAGTTAAAGAAAATATTTCTGAGCTTGAATTTTCTCACCAGATGATGCCACAACCTGGTCACAAGCAAGCAGTATTGCACTGCTTAAAAAAGGCTACATCTAAGCCTAATTATTATAGAACAACCTTAACTAAAGTTCATAATTTCTGCTAAGAGTTAATTCAGTGGCACTTTTTTGTTAACTTTTCCATTGCTAACATTAGGTACATAAGTAATGTTAGCAGCGTAAGAAATTAAGTTACTGGATTTTATTAATTCAAGTGTATTTAAATATTAATGAAAGTATATGAATGTAAATGAAAAGCAATTGTTAAAAATGAGCAATTATTAATGATTTATTACTAAATGTTGATAACTTTCTGAGCTCTGGTGTTCAGGTGTAGATATTAAAACTTGATTCAGCCTCAGTTTTTGAATTTGACCAGTTAACAACCTCAATCATGTTCATTGTTGATGTCGAGCTTTGTGAAATGAATTTTATTTATTGATATTATGATTGTTGGTTAATACAGGTTTTGGTTATTTGCCCCATTTTGTTATTATTAAAAAAAACATAATTTAATACAGGTGTTAGTTGCTTTATTGATATCAATACTTAATGATTCTTCATAATTAAAGATGTACCTATAGTTCATAGTTAAATAATGTTAAATCTTGTTGGTTAAGCAAATCTTGTAAATGTAAAGCATTACGGCTAATTCTATATTGAAGTAAACAGCATGTATGCTAGGGCAAATTTGTACTTATAGTGTCTAATCGTATTTTGAGGAATTTCAAACAAACGCTTAAACTTCTACATATTACTCAGCCAGTTGTAACATTGTAACATTTTAATAATTTGAATTTTGTCTTACTGTGTGTCTCATTTAAAATTGTAGTTATTGCACTTTTATCTGTAGAAGTTCTCATTGGTCCTCTCATTTGGGATTTGGGAACTAACTAACTCTAGCTAATAAACTCTAGGCAGCAAGTTAGCTAGCTAAGAGTAACAATAGGGACTTTGAGCAGTCTCTAACCAAAATTTGACCGCATTATGTTTTGTATAAAAAAATTCTTTAGTTGGAGTTGTAGTTCATTCTGCAGCGTTTTACAGCTTTCTATTCTGCTAAAAAGAATTCAGTAAATTTGTTCAAGATGCCTGTGTTGCCATTCATACATGTTCTCTCAAGAGAGTGAACGTTGCCTAAAAAAAATGCAGCCTCGTCTCAACCTGTAACCCAAACTCTGTTCTTGATAACAATATCATGCATGTTGGATATTGCGGTACGCTGTATAAGCGATTATCAACACACGGCTGCACATTTTTTTGTGTTGAAGTTTTCAGACCAGCTGTTCCAGTTGTCAGATTTTAGCCGAGAAGCTTAAGCTCTAAAATTCATTCAGGAAAAAAAAGGAAGGGAAAACCACATAATGTGAGGGGAACCGCAGCGGTAGTGTGTGTGTTGGTCCAAAAATCTTCCCGGAGGAGATCCATAACCCTCAGAAACCGCCAGAGGAAGAGTGTTATTTGTGCAGAACAGGAATTCCATCACATTCACTGGAGGAATGCGAATAGGTGATATGTTTGTAATGTGTTGTTAACATCTTATGATATAAAGTATTTTTTTAAAATAATACTTGGCAGATACACAATCCTTTATTTATTTATTTTTTTAAATGAAGTTTTATACACCGACTGTAGCTGTCATTATAATGGCCAGTTTTATCAGCCTGCGGGGTCATGCTCTTAACTTCCAGTAAAGTCACAATGAAGGTGAGGTAAACCAAAGCAGCTTCATTTTAAAAGAATTCTAAAGCATTCATCATTCTGTGACTGCTACAATTGTGGATTTAAACAATAATTAAACTGAAGTGCCTCAAAACATGAACCGATTGATACAGACGAGTGAAAACAGGCACGTAGCTATTCGCGCGTCCTCGCATAATGCCCTGACGTGCTTGCAGAACCGTGGTCATGGGAGTTAAACCAGGCTGAAGAGACTGTGGCTAAATTAGCTTGCCTTATTATACCCTTAAATCCTTATTTATTAGTAATATAGTTATCGTGTACAGTTTATATGTTATATAACTACTTGAACACAACTAAAATGCATTTGCGTGTGTGTGTGTGTGTGTGTGTGTGTGTGCTCGCACATATGTATAGTGTTTTTTGTGGTCTACTTAACCATCTTTAAGAACTATTGTATATGTGAGTGTGTGTGTGTTTTCACAACCTCTTTATGGACAGTGGAAAAGAACCCATCTTTACGTCCTGAGGGTGGGTGTGTGTGTGTGTGTATGTGTGTGTCCGGGAGAAGGATCCCCAGGCTGGTATCAAACTTCAAGCAGCGTATTAGTGTCATATTTCTGAAAACAGTGCCTTAGAAGGCCTCCTGCTCAAGCACGTCAACAGCTAGAGCAGTTTTTGAGGTCCTCTTCATTTTTCTAAAGCACTTTGAACGCATAAAACGCTCAAATTCTATATTAAAATGTCTGTTTAACTAAGTACTTTAAGAGCTGAGATGATTAGTCGTGTGTGTCTGCGAGTGAGGGATATGGGGTTTTTCATGGCCTGCTTAACCAGGTTATCAAGGACCAGATTTGTGAGGACCCCATTAAGCCGAGAATATACAATAGTTTTGACATTGTGGGGACTCTGTGTGTAAGTCGTCAGGTCTTTGAGTGGACCTTAAGTCCTCATTAAGATGGGAATACATGGTGGTTTTGACATTGTGGGGACTCTGTGCGTGCGTGTGTGTGTGTGTGTGTGTGTGTGTGTGTGTGTGTGCATGCAAGTCTTTAGGTCTTGCTGTTTTCTACATTCTGTGTTGCATTTTCTGTTTTACTAAAACAGTGTAGTTATATCATTGTTCATTGCTTTTCCGACACTCCTTGTGCATGTTGCATAGGGGTGTTAGTTGTGTAGTTGTACGTTGCACCATGACCTTGGTGTAGAGCGCTCAGGATTGGAGGGATAATGAAATCTATTCGACTTTATGACCGGGTGGAAGTGTGTGTCTCAAAAGCGTGATAAATGCACAATAAGAGGATGCGTTCTCCTCATTTGTGTGTCTCTGAAACAAAATTCTTTTGTCAGGAATCCAAATATGTGTGTGTTTGACAGATTAACAATGCGGTGTGTGTGTGTGTGTGTGTGTGCCTTCAGAATAGGATCTTATAGGATCTTTTCTGTTATGGCTGTAAATACAGCCCTGTATAAAAGATTTTTGGCGGGGGAATTTCTCGCGTTGAATGGAGCCATTTAAAAAGCTCACCCAGCGTTTTACACGCACGCCGACGTGTAGCTGCACGACTCTGCTGTGAAAGGAGGAAACGGATCCGGCGGCTCACGGAGGCGGCTGTTAAAACGCCGATATTGAACTAGCCTTTTCATAATCCGTATTCCGTGAGCCGCCGTCGCGTTCTTCTCTCCTCCTCCTTTTCAGCCGTTGAAAAATGGCCCGAGCGGGCTTTAGATGATACAAAAGATTAGCCAACACACACACACACCACTTCCGATGCTGGGCTTAGAGGAGAAGGGGGGGTAGAAAGAGCGAGAGGGAGCAAGAGCCAGAGAGAGAGAGCAGGAAATGAAGGGCTTTTGTGAGCTGATATCTGGCAGCGTGTAGCGTCTTGCCTCCTGGCCGGACCACCGGGCCTTTGGAATGCCTTCAGCTCAGGAAATCTCTTTGCACATACAAAACACACACTTACACAAGTGCGCTCTGTGTGTGTGTTTGTGTGAGCGTATGTGTGTTTAATACATGTGGACGATAATTAGACTGAACGATCCGGAAAAAAATATCTACCCGTTTTTCTGACCAGGATTGTGGTTGAGAGAATTTTCTATAAAAGCTTTAGACCAGTACATGATATCAGTCATCTGCTAAGCATCATTACACGCTTATCCTGTGCTGACATGATAAGGATCAGATGAAATGTTGCAGTCACTCGTACCATTGTTTGTTTATCCAACCATAGCGTTCAAAACTAGTGTCATGACGAGTGAAATAAAATGATCACGATTAGGTTTTAAAACAGGAAAAGAAAAACCTGTAAATATCTGAGCACACGCAGCTACGGACATGTACGGATGGGCCGTCTCGTCGGTGCAGCGAATCTTGGTTAAAGTGATTAAAGCGGTGCGATGTTGTTAAATTTGACGGAAGTTCATCCAGCTCGTTCCGACAGTTATGCTATGGAAAGCCAAATTTATGTTCTATTGCACTGAAATGCTTACAATAATTAAAAAAAAGAAAACCTTACAACTGAGGTATGAACAAAAACTCTCAATTTTGATTGGAGAGAAACGAATGATTGTCGTTTTTTTTTTTTTTTTTTTTTTATAACCGCAGTTCTGATATTAGTGTTTAATGCTTGTATTAAAGTATACTAATTCTAATGCATTATTGTCTGTATATTATTTTTGCAAGGCAAGCTGCATTTCTGTCTAGAAAAGAAGAAAGGTAGGCTGGTGAAGGAAGGATGGTTTGTATGCTGTTCCACAAATATAACTGTAACCGAATAGAAATTACGAGCTTGTTGTTCTTTAGTTAATAAAAAATGATAATCCTTGACAAATTGCTGTGGTGTACCGCTTATGGAACGAAACGCTTGAGGATGTGCTGTTATTGGAAAATAATCAACTTTGCTTCATGCTGGGCCACATTACACCACCCAGTTGTTGATCATTTTCCTGTAACAGCACGCCCGTCATGTGTAATTTCTTACTTACCCTGCTTTTAAATCCCACGTTGTCCAAAGATCTGTCAAATTCAAGGCTCAGCTTTATGCACATTTCACTAAGTTTGTAAACGCGTTACAGTAAGGCATCCAAGTTCGAGAAAATATATTGTAGAATTTTCATCATTTCAAAGCAGTAGATAAAATTCCAACCCTAATCTCCTCTGTTGTGTATAGAAAATTTTCTTTGTTTGTTTGTTTAAAAAAATTGGAAATAAAATTACTACTGGATATTAAGGTTACTAACATTATAAGATCTTTATATGTATTACCATGATTGTATAGTTGAAAAACTGTTTTTGCAAACCTTTCTACTTAAGACTTTTAGAATTTAAAAAAAGGTTTTAATTTACTTGCAGATCAAATATAGAAATAGTTTCACTTTGCATATTTTTTCTATTAAATTATTGTTAAGAATTTTAGAATTTAAAAAAAGGTTTTTAATTTACTTTTATTGTTTATCAGGTAGAGAAATGGTTTCACTTTACACATTTTTTCTTAAAATGTTCTACTTAACTATTGTTAAGAATTTTAAAAACATTTTAAATTTACTTTCTTGTAGATTAAAAACATAAATAGTTTCGCTTTACGTCTTTATACTTAAGACTTCCTACTTGGATGTTGTTAAGACGTTTAGGATTTTACAAAAGGTTTTAACTTACTTTCTCGGAGATCGGATACAGAAATAGTTTCGCTTTGCATATTCGTTCTTAAAACGTCCTACTTAACTATCCATGAGAATTTTAGAATTTAAAATGGCTTTGAATTGCAAATCAAATACAAACCAAATCGAATTTTTACTTTCACATATTCATTTATATTCCTAAATCTTTGCATTAAGGTGTAGAGATATGTATAGGCTACTTAATTTATATATATATTTTTTAATTTTAGCTCATTTTTGTTATTTACTAGCTATTTTTAAGCTATTATTAATTTTGTCATTTTATGGTTATGAATGCAGTTTCTGAGGTATAAATTGTAATAGCTTTTCTTTTTTTTTAGCTTCTCTCTCTCTCTCTCTCTCTCTCTCTCTCTCTCTCTCTCTCTCTCTCTCTATATATATATATATATATAATATAGACAGTAAGAGTGATCTTTGTTTTAAAAGATTTTAATTCTTAATTTAAAAAAAAAAAAAAATTAGTTAGAGATTATGTTTAAACCATATCATTAAAGTATAGATATGACAATGAAGACACCATTAGGCCTTGAAACTGTTGGGTATACCTTTCTGTGCAAGTCAACACCTCCAAATCCTCTTCCTACTTACTCACACACACACACACACACACACACACACACACACACACTGAGCCAGACTAGATCATTAGTCTACACCTGGGAGGATCGCAGCAGCAGCAGGGGCTTGTGGGAGGGGCAGTTATCCCAAATAATACCCCTATTGTCTACACCATAGCTCTGGGAACTACCCCAGACCCCCTTCCATTACCACCCCCCTCCCAACACCATATTACAGGTGGATTATGGGTAAATTTGAGGATTTGGACAGGGCAGAGGAGATTCAGTAACATTTTTTTTTCTCCCTCCTTGTCCTGAAAGTGGCACATTTCCTTAATGGGAAGCCAAATCCGAACAAACAGGGGCTTTTTTGTCGCTTGTGGAGGGGTAACAGAATCCCGCCATAGTGCCCTAATCTGCCCCGTCATCTCGGCCTCCGTTTCACACGGCCATTGTGGCAGGAACGAAATCGATCCTGCGACTTCTGCCAAGAAGAGATGTATTTCTGCCTTGTAGCAGTCTGATACACACCTACAGTGTGTAAGCCAAGAGAAGCTCAGTGTGTTATATCACATCATCCTTACTGCTTTCACTCCATAAGAACACACTTCATCAAGTGATTGATCATTTTATACCCTTCTGCTCAGTAAATTAGCAATAATCTTTTATATTACTGATTAATAATAATAATAATAATAATAATAATAATAATAATGGCTAGTTACCTGCCCTAGCAGTTTGCTCATGGTTTAAGCAATTTTTTTTTTTTACCCAACACCTTTTCTAGGGGAAACAAATCGCCTAGTGTGAAAGCAGCATTATCCTCCCAGAGGTTTTTATTTTATTTTTTTTTCTCCCCAGTTTTTTCTTTCTGTGCTCTCACTGTTCCGATTCATCACTGAAACTTAAAACACACATTAGCACATAGCCTTATATTCCCAGTTGGCTTGGGGACATCAATGCACATGCGATCTAATATCGGATTTCTTAGAAAGATGTGCAAGCCCGAACAGGACAGCAGACGTGTTCGTTTCCAAGAAAAGCGAGATTAAAAACGTGAAAAGGGAGAAGTGCGGCTTTGTTAAGGCAAGAGATTTGAGATAATGACGCTACCTTAACGTAAAGCTTGTAACGAGTCTTCGGGTGATCGTTGTAGTTTGCGAAACATTTATTATAACAGCAGCTCTGATGGTAGCTCTGGCTGGTGTGCCGCTTTCATATGTGATGATTTCTATAGTAAAAACTTACACACTTAAAACAGATGTGTAATATCTTTATATGCTGAATGTTTCGATGAAACATTTTTTGGAATGAGTCTCCAGTGTCGAGGTAAAGCTTGAAGTATTTACGATGGAGGATTTTGCAGTTTCTCAGGAACATGACAATCTGCATTTTTGTGTTATTCATGTCGAGGGAGAGAAAGAGTAATTCTTCTAGACCAATGTTTATAGTTGCTATAACATAAGTGATGACGGGAACTAAGTGGACCTTCTACAACATTAAGTATCACCTATAAATGGATTAAAAGTATGATTTCTTGTTCCTAATAAAACTTTGCAGTCATTGCCGTGGAATAAGAGGAATAAATCACTTCGGGTTCTGCTGTTATAATCAAGGCCGCAACAGCAAACAGCAAATTCACCCATGTTTTATTGCTACATAGCTTGGCACGAACACCACCACAACAAACAAAAAACCTCCATCAACTTCATTTCAATAAAATTATGATTGAAACAAAGCACGTTTAAAATATTGAAAATAACAATAAAAAAAACGATATATACATAAGTGGGAAAAATATGAGTAGTATAAAAACTAGCACTGCTTTACAAAATGCTGCCCCTGAAAATCACTAAAGAGTTCTGTCTGAACTAGCGGACAGCAGATATGCTAATGCGAACAGTGCTAATTATAGTCTTAATCTTAAGCGACAACTTGTATAAGCATCAAGTTACTGTGTAGAGTTACAAGGTCATTAGCTTGTACAATATACAGATAAAATATAAGTAGAGTAAAATTAGCACCGCTTTAAAAAAATAAACCCTGAAACTAGCCGAAGAGTTCTGTTAGCATATCAGCTGATCGCTAGTCCAAACACTAACTGTGAAACTAGATATAAACACTATAGTCTGTATCTTAAGCTGCATCTAGTATAAGCATCACATTGCTGTGGAGAGGTACTAGCTTTATGCTAACTCGACAAGTCTCATAGCTAAGCTAGCGGAACGTAGCTTTTTGATAGGAGAAGTGATTGGGCAAGCTGAAGATGAGGTAAAAAGCGAGTTTCTGTGGTAAATTTTGCTGTGTAGAAGGGAACGAACCAAACAGTAACTAAAGTGTTGTTTTCTGAGGTGTTCCGTTAACATGAAGTACGAACTCAAAGGGGGCGGGGCTTACGCTCTGGAGAGTCCAGAAAATGTAGTTTGGATTCTCTGAGGTGCCGTTTTTCCTTTTCACACAGTCGCTCTCTCTTTCTCTCACACAAGCATGCACACACACACACACACACACACACACACACACACACACA
>JAQMYM010000008.1:16659651-16680670 GCA_030014255.1 Parauchenoglanis ngamensis | reverse complement strand
GTGTCTTTTAAGTAATAAAAATAAAGAAAAAAAACATTGAATTAGAAGGTGTGTCCAAACTTTTGACTGGTAGTGTAACTACAAATGTGGGTGCCATTTCATTCAAAAATGAATGAATAATGGGACAGAATTTCTTCAAATACACAAACATACACACATGTATCACCACTTTCCTTTGGCACCTTGGATTATTGCACCTTATTATATACCATTGTATTTTTACACCTAACCACTGATGTTTCTTTCTACTTTTTAATTTTGTATTAATTTCCCTTTGGGGCTCAATAAAGTCAGTCCATCTTTCCCCCTGTCTGTCTACCCCCTTGCCCGTCCAGTTGTCCAGCTGTCTATCTAAAAATGAAGCCTAATATTGATAACTTATTATTTATTTATTTTTTGCTAAGACAGATGCTGCTAGCCTTTTACACCTGTTGCCACTGTCGGTATTCATAAAACCATATCCTTACACTAGTCAGGTCTATTCAAGTTGCTTTGCAGTCATTTAAACCATAAACAGCTGTTACAGTACACAGTGTAAAGTAAAGTCCTCCAAGACAAAATTACACGAGAATACACAGATCTAAATAATGTGCAAATATTGTGCAAACAGTGCAAAACAGTACATTAATGACTAAAACAGTACAATATAGATGTAGCACTGACCAATACACAGTTAATACAGTTATGAGAAGTTCAATACACTACCTGTGTGTCAGGACAGAGAAGTCTCATTAGGCATGTCTTCTGTGTGCTGAGAAATAGTGGGTCAAGTCAGGCTGTGCTAGAGGCTGAAAGGTGTAGAGTGTGATGATGTGGCAGAACTTGTGAAAGTCGAGAACAATTCAAGCAGCTGCATCCTGGATCAGTTGCAGGGGTCAGATGCCGTGCAGGAATAGACCTGCCAGGAGTGAGTTCTCCTTCATGTGAATTCTTAGAAATTTGTAGCAGAGAGACAATGTTGGGAATGGCAACTGCACAAAAATCTTCTGATGCACAGAAGAAGCAGTCTCAAAGCCCTCAAGAGGATGGTGAGATCAGACCAATGTATCACTGGGCCACCAAACTCCTTCGTCTTTGACATCCTCGAAAAACAGTGCGAGAAGAAGGAAAGAAGTATCATCAGGGATCCCACACATATGGTACACAAGCCAAAAGCTTTCATATTTCTGGCAAACACTACTGCAGCATCTGAATGAGCACCTGAGTGGCCTCGGTGGAGAGAGATGGCTGGATCCCTCTGCTGTTGCTACAGAAAAAAAAGGCATGATTTATGGTTGATGAAGTAGAAAAGTAGCAATAAAAAGTGTATATTCCACTCTCTCAATGATCATACAGTGCATGTTTGCCTGAGGTTCTTCTCGAGTGTCACTTTGTTCCTTTCTGCTCAGAAAATACATGTATAAGTGGCTGAATGAAACAAATCAGTTATTTATTCATTCAATCTGCAGTGGGATCTGCTTAAGAGGTTTACTGGAATCAATCCCAGGGAGCTGGTGTTTTGGGGATAAGGGAAAAGAGAATGCAGGATAGACATTTGTTTGTGCTGGATTTGTTGAAAATGATGAGTTTCTTATATCCAGGTAATTTTCAGGGGTGCGGAAAAAAAATACTGAAATGCTGACAAAGGTGTGACGGAGAAACCGTCACGGTCTGTGTGCCACACGCTGTAAATTCATATTAACACCCTGATACTGGCTTTGAAATATTGCACTGAGCACACATCTGAATGTCCATACTGCCTCAAACCAGTTATTTGCATGCAAGTTTGAATTCATGCATATCGCTATGGTAAAGTTCTCAGTTTGGGATCCCGACAAAGTGCCGGTTTTGCACTTCAGGCGACTGGTCCATAAACAGTAGAGGGAAGCAGGAATTTGCTTAATTTTGCTTTTATTTTCCTGCTTAAATACTATTTTGTGGGCTTTTTGGAATTGAAATCCCTGCTAATATTATAGTATTATTCTTTGAGAACATTGGGTGCATTACTTGATGTTTAATTCATTGTTATTGATAGAATAATAGTAATTTATAATCTGTCTTGCATCCACAGATAGCGAATTGCAAAAATTAATACACTTTGTATTTTTATATATTAAATTAACTAAATGAAGTAACATTAAAAAAATGATAAACAGTTAATGCATATCTATTTTTGTAAGTATTTCTGTCATTCACTTTCAGTATTTATCAATGTTCATAAAATAAAGCCAAAAAAATTTAATAAAATGTGCAAGTTGATTTGCTAATAAAGTCTATAGAGGATTATACATTTAACATCAGCAAACTAGCCCAATTTAGATTTTGTTGGATGTTTGTAGGGTGACATTTTGGGCAATTTTATTTAAAAGTATAAAAGACCAGTTTTCATTTGTAAATGGATTAATTCAGCACTTACTGGGTGTTTTACTAAGCCTGAACGTCACCTCAGTAACAGCGATCACATGCAAATTAATATGACTGAAGACCAAGTCAAATTTGTTAAAACTGTCAGATGGACACAAGTGCAGACTTGTTTTAATTAGTGCAACAGTAAATACTCACAATGCACATTGCTTTCAAATAGGGTCGTGTTTACCATGTTCACGAGAAGAGTCCATATCAACGACCTTCCGTTGTGGTATTCACGACTTTTTCGGAAAGCTCCACGTTCATGTGATGTTTCTGACATTTTCAGAAAAATTGTGGAGGCCATGAAAGTAGATTTTCCATGGATGGTAAACTGAAATATTGTAATGTTATTCATATAGAGTTTTCTTCATAATGTTATATGTCTGAGGAAAATGTTGATATTTCCAACGGCCTCATCTTTTCATTTTGCCTTCTATTTCCTACATTAGCTTACTTTGTTAGCTTGCTAAATTGTTAACACTAGCCTCAGTGGCTTTTAGATGTTGACAGGCATCCTTTGCCTAGTAGCAGTGGTCTCACAGCGACTTACCACTTGATTACCAAGGATTTTGTGCACACAGCGTTCCATGTTGTAATCATGAGCTCATGAGTTCCAATTGAATTCAGCAAAAAAACAAGAACAAAGATAGCATTAAATAGAAACATGAACTAGAGTAACGAGAGTGTGGCAAAAGAAGGCGCATAACATACAGTAGGTTAGACAGACGCAACACAAAGAAACAAACCCAAGACAACTTAAATGTTTGCTCATTAGACCTTAACACAACTCAGACGTGTGTAATCTGAAGTGTCTGACAGCAATACATGTGACACTGAGCGCAATGCATTCTGGGAGGCGTAATCTAAAAGTAACAAAAACGTGGCATAAACGTTTTGGCCATTAAAATCATTATCTTATCAAAGTTTCTCAAAACAGCAGGAATGTTTTTCTTCTTTTCCACTTTGATGCCACACTAACATTTAGAAATTATATGTTTGTATTGTATTCATATCACATCTTAATTGCTGCCATTCTTGAATTATAGATACATTCTAAAAGTTTCAGTTTTATTTAACCAGAACTCTTTCTTTGAGATCAGCACACTGCAATCCAGCTAATGAGAACAATTGGCTTAGACTGCTCACTGAAACTCCTCACTCACTTAACATCCATCATCTATACCGCTTTATCGGTCTGGGTTGCGGGGAAGCTGGAGCCAATCCCAGCATCTTCGGGCGAGAAGCGGGGTACACCCTGGTCCAAGGTCGTCAGTCCACCACAGGACCAACACAGACAAACAGCCACACACGCTCGTATTCACACCTATGGGCAATTTAGAGTAGCCAGTTGACCAAATCTGCATGTCTTTGGACTGTGGGAGGAAACCGGAGCACCCGGAGGAAACCCACGGTGGAAATGCACAGAAAGGCACCCTGGGTGACCCGGGGATCGAACCCAGGAGTGAGGCGACAGTGCTAACCACTGCCCCACCGTGCCACCCTGAGAGACGTCTAATTCCATTTATTTCATTTAGAATGTGTTAAGTAAATTTATAATGAGAAAGGAAAATTTTGCATACGTTTCTACGACATACAAACGCCTTCTTGCTAACTACATAAGCCCACTCACTACGTATGGTGTAAACATTATACACAGCGCATTATACGTATACCTATATGAGAGGCATCAGAGGAGACCTTGTTCCAGGCAGGTTCGAGCTGACAGGAAAGCTACGGTGACTCTTTACAAGCATGGTGAGTAGGAAAGCATCTCTGAACGCACCGTACGTTGAACCTTGTGGCAGATGGACTACAGCAGCCGAAGCCCACGTCAGTTTCCTCTCCTGTCAGCCGAGTACAGGAATCCAAGTAGACAATGGGCACAGGCTTAGCGAACCTGAACAGTTGGCCATCCAAACAAATGTTAAACTGTTTAAGCTTGCATTTGTTCTTTAATGTGCTTTGTCACACTTCCTTCATTTCGATAGAAGTGTATAATAGAAGAACTCTATAACCCTTTGCGCTGAGCGAAATGAAAAGTGTTCTATAAATAAAGATGATTATTTTAATACATAAACGGAAGCCTTTTCTCACTAATGACTGAATATTATGAAAAGAAAAAAAAAATAATAGCCTAATCTCGCCTCAACCATTATTTATGCTTGTGGTTACATTCCACCATGGTTGCATAGTATGATGAGCTTTGATTCAGAGCCGTGATTATAAGAAAATAAATAACATGCCACTTAATCATAAACATACGACCCAAGAACCGCAGAAGAGCCATGGCAAGGTTCTCCAAGGTTCCTTATGAAACTGTTCACCGAGCGTGGCCACACCCAATAATGACCTCATGCAGATTTTTTTTTTAACTGTTTACTGCTCTTTATAGTTTTTTCTGCATGTTTATACAGTTTCTATACATGTGCCTAAGATGTGTGTGTGTGTGTGTGTGTGTGTGTGTGTGTGTGTGTGTGTGTGTATGTGTGTGTGGGGATGATGATGATGATGATGAAGTTAAGTGTTCCGAGTCGTAGGTTAATGTAGCCGGGCTATCTGTCATGTCCTCATACATGTTGTTTGTCTTCCTCTCCCACTTCCCCTGTGATAAACTAATGGAACATCCTCCACTCCTCTCCTGCTCTCGTCTCCTCCGCTCTTCTTCTCTGCTCCTCTTCTCCACTCCGCCTCTTTCATTCCAGCCACACGTCCGCTGCCAGCTTCACTCATTCCTGCGTCCCTGAGACACACCAGGATCTTCCAGTTCACTGTCCACACACACACGGATTCTTCAATCGGAGAAGAGGTCACTAGCGCGCACACACACACACACACACACCATCCATCATCATCTCTCTGGGACGCTTCCAAATTTCCATTCGTGTTTTTCATGGCTTATGGTGGCCAGCTGCAGGATCTCTCTCTCTCTCTCTCTCTCTCTCTCTCTCTCTCTCTCTCTCTCTCTCTCTCTCTCTCTCCTCGTCTTTCTTGTTCTCTATACGTCTGTCTCTTTGTCTATCTCGGTGCATTTTTCTCTGTCTCTATTTCTCTTATCCATACATCCAACCATGCCTCCTTTCCTTCTCTCTCTCTCTCTCTCTTTCTCTCTCTCTAAATTCTGTCTGTCTCTCTCACTCCTCTCACTTTAACAGTCACCCTCTATCTCTGTCTATCTGCCATCTATCTATCTTGTCTGTCTCTCTCACTTTCATTGTCTCTCTGACTGACTTTTTTTGCTCTGGTCTTTGTCTCTATCGCTCTTTTTCGATCTGTATATCCAGCTATCTAGCCAGCCATCCTTTATTGCTTTTTCTCGTTCTCTTTCACCTCTCTCACCAGTTTATCCTTCTGTCTAGTCTCTGTCTGCCTCCTTCCTCCTCTTCTTCTTTACCTCTTTTCTCTCTCTGTCCACCTGTCTCTCTCTCTCTCTCTCTCTCTCGCTCTATAGGTTTCTTTGCTGTCCCTCTCCCCATCTATCCATGCTGTCTATCTCTCACATCCTACCTGTCTGTCTGTCTGTCTGTCTATCTGTTCATCTTTGTCTTTCTCTCCTCCTCTCTTCTGTTATCTCCTCTCTCTGTTTATCTGTCCATCTGTCTGTCTCTCTCCATAAGTGTGTCTGGCTGATCTTTTCCTTTTCTTTCTTCCATCTATTTATCCATCCCTCTGGCTTTTTCTTTTCTTCTGTCTGTCTGTCGTTCTCTCTCTGTTCTGTCGCATTTGTTTGTTTCTCTCTCATTCTCTGTCTATCTCTCTGTAGCTGTCTCTTCCATCTCTCTCTCCCTCTCTATCTTTCTCCACCCCTCTCTTGCACGCTCTCTCCCACTCGATCTCTCCCATCTGTTTCTTTCCGTCTGTCTCTCTGTGTCTCGTCTCTTCTGTAATTAATGGTGTGTGTCTCAGCATGGTGAAGGTGTGTTAATAGAGTGAACTCCGTGTCCGTGTGTCTCCTTCCTGTTTGGATGGATGGCTCGTGTCCGCGCTCTCTGCACGCTCCTTTTCACTCTTCTTTCTCTCCATCTGGCTGCTGGATTACTCCGTTCCTCCATCACGCCATGGCACCGGGGCAAGATGGCGTCCAGGTGTCTTCCTGTGTTCAAAGCGCCCTCGTCGTTAATCTCCGTTTTCCCGCTATTGTCCAGCTTCACACATGTGGTTCTTGCTCTGCGTGACGGTCTGTCACACAGCTGTGTTTCCTGCCGTCAATAATATGCTGAAAAATTAAGTCACAAGTACGGTTCAACATAGTGTGTGTGTGTGTGTGTGTGTGTGAGTGTGAGTGTGTGTGTGTGTGTGTGTGTGTGTGTGTGTGTGTGTGTGTGAGTGTGAGTGTGTGAGTGTGTGTGTGTAAGGTGAACCCAGTGCTGTTCCTCATCCTTCTTCTTTCCCCCTTCTGTGAGGAGCACAGCCTGAAGCATCTAACACACACACACACACACACACACACACACACACACACACACACACACACACACACTCTGTCCATTGACACTTTGTTCTCTGATTGTGTAATGTGGATTTTAATAATATAAACTTTACTTGTTTGAACATTTGATATGAAAGGATGGAACTTTCTCACAGAAGCAGTGCTGAGAAATGTTAACTTCAGCTGCCACCTGATGATGTCATAGTGGGCGCTACAGAAGCTGACCAATCAGCAGCTTCGCTCAAAGTCGCACTCTGCTACCTTACAATCTTCTTGTTTTCTTTCTTTCTTTCACACTTTCTTTTTTCACTTTTTCTTTCTTTTCTTTCTCTTTCTTTCACTCTTTCTTTTGCTTTCTTTCTTTCTTTCATTTCTGTCTGTCTCTCTGCCTGTCTGTCTTTCTTTCTTTCTTTCTTTCTTTCCTTACTTTGCCTATCTCCTTCTTTCTTTCTGTTTGCCTGGCTATGTTTTTGAGTCAGTCAGTATTTCTCTTTCTTTCTGTAAGCCTTCGTTTCATTGCCAGACTGCAGTGCTAAAGGAATAAAACACTTCAGTAGGTGCAGTTATGGCAAAATAATCAGCTTGGGGTGCTAACAATAAGTCGTTGATTAATGATGTAGAATGCCATGCTCCTGAGTGTTCCCTTCTTTACTCTCTGTTATATTAACATTAGCATTAATTACTGATGATTGTAAGGACGCGTGTTTCCACAATCATAATTATAAGGTTTCTTATAATTATGACTTAAATTCTCATAATCATTACTTATTATCTCATAATAATTGTAAAAATTAATTTTTATCTCATAATAATGAGAATTTTTTATAATTATGACTTTCTAAGGGCTGCATGGTGATGTAGTAGTTAGTACTGTTGCCTCACAGCAAGCAGGTCCTGGGTTTGATCCCTGGTTTAAGTGCATTTCTGTGTGGAGTTTCATGTTCTCCCTCGTGTGTTTCCTGCGTGTACTCTACTTTCCTCCCATGGTCCAAAGACATACGGATTAGGTCAAGTGGCTGCTCTAAATGTTGTGTTTTGTGATGGATCAGCGACTTGTCCAGGGTGTACCCTGGTACTCTGCCTTGCACCCGAAGTCAGCTGGGATTGGCTTCAGCTTCCTCGCGACCCGCAATGGATAAGCAGTATTCTCTCTCATAATAATATCTTATCTCCTGTGAAATCCTATCTCATAATTAGTACTTAGTATCTCATAACTATGACTTAGTATCATAATTATGACAATATCTCATGATTGACTTACTATCTCAAATGTGACTTACTATCTCATCATTAAAACTTAGTGTCTCAATTCTGAGAAAGTTTCTTATAATTATGACTTAGTAGCTCATAATTAAGAGTATCTCATAGTTATGACGTAGTATCTCATATATTACTTTGTATCTCAATTAAAACGTGCTATCTCATAATTGAGAGTTTCTCATAGTTATGACTTAGTATCTCATATTTATAACTTAGTATCTCATATTTATTACTTTGTATCTCATAATTAAAACTTCTAGCTCATAATTGAGAGTTTCTCATAGTTATGACTTAGTATCTCATATTTATTACTTTGTATCTCATAATTATAACTTAGTATCATAATTGAGTTTTTCATAAATATGACTTAGTATCTTGTAACTATGACTTAGTATCATAATTAGAACAATATCTCATGATTGACTTACTATCTCAAAATTATGACTTACTATCTCAAATGTGACTTAGTATCTCATCATTAAAACTTAGTGTCTCAATTCTGAGAAAGTTTCTTATAATTACGACTTAGTAGCTCATAATTGAGTTTTTCATAAATATGACTTAGTATCTCATAACTATGACTTAGTATCATAATTAGGACAATATCTCATGATGGACTTACTATCTCAAATGTGACTTAGTATCTCATCATTACAACTTAGTGTCTCAATTCTGAGAAAGTTTTTTATAATTACGACTTAGTATCTCATAATTGAGAGTTTTTCATAATTATGACTTGGTATCTCATATTTATAACTTTGTATCTCATAATTATAACTTAGTATCTCATAATTGAGAGTTATTCATAATTATGACTTAATATCTCTTAAATAGGACTAAGTATCTTATAATTATGAGAAACGAAGTCGTAATTCTGATATACATTCTTGTTATCATGACATACTGTGTGAGTACACTTTTATAAGTGGCAGAAACAGTCTTCCATATGTTTGGGAATGTGAATGTTTTTAACTCCTTTAAAATGTAGCCGTCAATCTGTAGACAGCATCTTGGCCCGTAAAGAAGGAAAAGGAAGGACTTCATGTAGTATTCCCAATATTGGATCCATCAGTTACAATTAACAACCAAACCCAGCTAGCGGTGTAGCAGGACGTAAACCTTAGTATCACAGCAGCACTATAACGTTCAGTAATGAAGACATAGGTCTCACTTCCTGCATGAAATGAAGCTAACCGTGTCTCCTCCTCCTTCCCCAAGAACTAGCGTACTCCTGCTCACTCAATTTTCTCTGTTGATATTGAAGCGGCCACAAGGATCAGAATGCGCACACTGCCAAATAAAAAGCCGGAGATCTAATGAAGCATTGGGACTGCTTTTTATTTTGTTAATCCCGCAGCGCAGCTGAGCGCTAATCGTCTCCAGCCGGAGTCAGAGCTGCCAAAGGTTTAGCTCTAAAGTTTGAAAATAATTTAATTACATATTGAAAGACCAGTAAACCCATACCCAGCTGGCGTGTGTGTATGTGTGTGTGTGTCTCTGTGTGTGTTGCTTGAGCACATTTCCTGTGTTTAGTGTTCTGGGTTAAATATGGCACCGGTGGGGTTTTTTATCTGGCACACCAACACACACACGCCAAACTGCGTAGCGTGTGCACTCTTTTTGCCCTCTGTGACGTAAATATAGAGAAGCAGGAAGAGAGCGAGCGATTTTGCTATTTTTGATATGATTTATTGTCTCGTTATTAATATTTCGGTTATTATAGGACAGAAGAGAAATGCAAAAGGAGAGATGAAAATGGAAAGAGGGTTGGGGGAATAAATAAGGATGAAGGAAACTTCTCATCTGTGCCAGGTTTCTTTACATTTCCTCTCTCTCTTTTAGCTCAGACATCAGACAGGAAATGGGATTCCCTCACTTCCTGTTTTGGAGAGAGAGAGGCAGAGAGATGAATGTCACACCACACCTGAACAATCCACTTTGTGTTTTAAATAGTGTCCTGCTTTTGTGTATTCCTCTGCCAAGGTGCATTATGGGTATACTTTGTCCCCAAGGCTACGCAATGCATTGTGGGGAATTGAATGTTCCCTACTATATGTACTCGTACCTGAATGTCTAGCTGGATGTCACGTTCTAGATTGTTCCAACGCTTAATCTGGGAGATTAGCAAGGAAACGCATTGTTCATTTTCTGATGTGTGTGAATGCATCACTATATACGCCTCACACACACACACACACACACACACACACACACACAAATGACAAATAGTGTATTGTGCATTTCATCCCTGTTTCAATGTTTTGTGGGATTTTGTGAGTCTGCTACACTTTCCAACATGACTTGCACTTTGTAGTGAACAGGGTGTGGTTTAGGACCCAGCATGTGCATGATGTTCAGTACCAGATCAGTCATCACTTCTGATTTCTGGAACTTGGAGTTTATTTCCAATTAAAGAGAAATTTGAAATTTTCGCATGAGCACCACTGCGATTTCAGACGTAACTATATTACAGTATCGATTTTCAAAAATAGTGACTAAGGGGTAATGAATAGGGTGCTGTTTAACATGTAAGGGTTAAGCGTATCATGTGGTGATCACAACATGACGCGTTTGTTCTAAAGTCTGATTTATACTTCTGAGGGCGCAGACGTTCAGACAGGACAAAGCGTTTTATACTTTCTCATAACGTGAACGTGTCCTCTGGGAGGCGCTGTGGATGGATCGTGCCAGAAATAAGTTCTGTGTTTCACTGTAGATTTAGCAACTAGAAGAAAACTTTGTTTTGAAAAGTGCTGAGGGGAGAAAAGTTACTACGCGTAGTTAGGTTGCGGGAGGAATACGTGCTAGCATGACACTGCGTCTTTGCGTGCCACGTTAACCCATGTTCCCCGTCTCTGCGTCATGACGCAAATACACATTACCATGGAAGTATAAAGTGTCAAAGCTCATTCGTTCATTAGCTAGTTAATATGCTATTTAGCTAACTAGCAGTTTATACAGAGGACACGCAAACTTCCCTTTATTTCATTACACAACTGTTCAACCTGAAATCCTCTTGCGGTGCATTATGGGTAATATACACGACACCTTTCAAACTGAGAATAACCACCTATGAGTGTTTCACCGTCGAGACGTCGCGTTAGCGCTTTCGTAAAACGGCAGACGTTACAGGAAGAAAGCTAGGCAGACTTGAACTCTGGCATTTGGGACGGAGCCATGCTCTGCTTCAGAGCAACGTTTGTGTGTGCTGTTTACTCAGCTGGGGCTTTTATGATAAGGCACACAGACACATACACACACACTGATTAGTGTAGAGGGGTAATTTAGTCAAATGGTCAGCATTAGAACTATTTATAGGGGTGTGTGTGTGTGTATATGTGTGTGTGTGTGTATACGTTCTCCTCATCTGGTATCTGTTATCAGTCCTGAATGATGGCATCGTATAAGCACGAGACCCACCTCTGATTTTAAACATCCACACAAGGCAGAGAAAGAGAGATGAAGAGAGGTAAAGAAAGATGGACAGAGATGGAAAAAATGGAAATGGACATAGAGATAGATGCAGAGGTCAAATGAGCAGGTAGAAAAACCGACATGAAGAGCACTACACTGGACAAAGAAAGAAGTGAGAAAAGTCCAGAGAACGAGAGCGGCAGAGCGGCGCAAAGAGAGAACTGAAGAAATGGCGCTCTTGAGCCATCATAAGTAGGAACCTGTGCTGAAGCTGATCGATTACTTGTCTTGTGGGATCTGTGGGCGGAGCCAAAATGACCCAATCATTGATTAGTTCAACACAGAAGAACAAAGTTTTCCTGATAATGTTTTGAAAAGAGAAAGAGAGAGGTAGATAGATATAGGAGGAGAAAGGTGGAGCCGGAAAGAGAGAGAAAAAAGAGAAGGAGATCAAGATGACGGAGAGACAGAAGAAAGAAACCTAAGAAGGGGAGAAAGAGCGAGACAGATAGGTGTAGATAAAAAGAGAAGCTACAGACACACTGATAAAGATGGATAGAATAAGACCGAGAAAGGAGGCAAAGATCACTTTGTGAATGCAAACACACACACACACACACACACACACACACACACATACACACACACACACACACACACACAAACATACTGCTGGGTGTTCCAGCAGGGCAACAAATGCTCTTCCATGCAGAGGAATGTTAATTATTCGTTTATTTATTTTGTTCTGCTTCTTTCTTTCTTTCTGAGCAATACGCACACGCGCGCACACACACACAGGGACTCTGTCTCTGCATTCCTTTTGGTCTCTGCCACAGGAAGTGGACAGATTGGGGACAAAAGCTCCAATTAGGGCTTTGTATGTATGTGTGTGTGTGTGTGTTTGACTGAGAGATCTGACAAAAGGGAGATCTTTAGTTCTTTTTTTCAGTGTAATAACTACTTCGATTCTCTCTTTGCTTACACACACACACTCGCACTGTGTTTGTGTACTGAGGAACAAAACCACAGGTGGTTAAGGAACCATGGGAAGAGCTGCTGGCTGTACAGGAACCCCCTGTAGAACATACACACACATGCACATACACACACAGTGCCTTTGGGTAAACAGGAAGTTTAAGTGTTAAGTGAAGCCGTTGGGAAACAGCAGTCAGCTGTCAGTCAACAGTGTTTTGTGTGTGTGTGTGGGTGTGAGAGAGAGAGAGAGAGAGGACTGTTGGGTTATCAGATGCAGCTGAACAATGACCCCACATCTCCCCCATCATCATCGTCCCTCACACACAGAACTCGCTCTTCCGCTGATAAGTGTGTGTGTGTGTGTGTGTGTGTGTGTGTGTGTGAGAGAGAGAGCAAGCAAGCGAGTGAGCGCACGTGCGGGTGGGTGTGTGTGTGTCTGTCTCTGTCTCAATGCCAGAAGCTTCACTGATTCTACAGATACGAAATCGGTGCATCAGCACTTCCATACAACACCAGCATTCAGCTTTACTGAGCCACAGAGACTCCACACGCCATAGAAGTCACTGTACTGGTCGGATAGCGTGCTGTGGATACCATATCCACCATGTTCTCATCAAACCTCGCATGATATCTGTGCACAAAAGATCTCTGGACCAACATTAGCTTAGAAGTCTAGAGGTCTGGGAAAATCCATCAAGTGTTGCTGTGGCTAATTTCTGGCAAACAGCCAATTTTTCCCCCCTAAGTTTTCTGCATAGATCACATTAGGTAGATAAGGAGCCAGTCTCACAAACTCAACTATAAAAAAAATTAGCCAAGATGCGAAAAGTGACCAAATCGGGGAGAAAATTGAGATGAAATATCTGTAGGTTATGAATATATATGAGTATAGACATAAAAATAGTTAGACATGATCATCATGTTTTCCTTTTTGCATTTCTACATTGTACACTTTTTATTTCATTGTTAAATGCAAGTTTCTTTTAGACAATCAATTTGATAACAGAACTGGAATGAAACCTTTAATGGTCATTTTCTCCTTTTTAATTTTTTTGAGGTCATCTTCTTGTGGGTGAGATGCATGTAAAACAGAAACATTTGTCATTTCAAATAAACCTATAGTTTTCAGAACAACACAGAGTAGAAAATATCAGAATTTCACAAGGTGAATTGTTTCCCCAATTCCTCACACACAGCAGCAAATTATATCATACGAGTGTATGAAAATATTTGGGGAGGGATCTCTTGCTTTGTTCCATTCTGAAATAGCTTCCTGAGTAGCTTATGTGTATTTCTCTAATTGGTCAGCATTTAATGGGATTTTGGAAGACATCATGCTCAAGTCACCCTTTACTTTTCACCCAGTACTTTTCATTTGTGGTGTTTGATTATTTACAGAACACAACTTAAACTTCTGTTTTGTGAATAACTAGCAATTTAGCCTTAAAGGCTGGAACGGTACTAGCCAGAAAGTGGTCCCCATAAACAAGCTACATAAACTTGTGAAATAATACAAATACAAACACAAATCAGCTCCGAGACACGAAATTGAATTACACTTACTCCTTAGCTACAGCAGTAGTTCTGTTGGTCATGTGTGAAACTTTCAGGGGTTCTACGAAGGACACTTGTATGCTGTCGTGAAAACCTGGCCACAGAGAACAAAGAATTCTACCCCTAACCAGATACTTTTTTCTCAGCAGTTAAGGCAAAATGTCACTCATTGATTGGATTAAGATGACGATTTTAATAACATAAAATTACATTAATTTGTAATTTTTTTTATGGCAGAATTGGAAACAGAATTGTTATGCTTATGGTTAACAAATTCTAGCATTTTGTCTACCAAAAAAAATACTCTGGATATTCCATCAGTACTTCTATCAGTATCAGGGGACATAAACCCTGACAAATCATTGTTTTTAATGAACCAGTCTTTTGTTTACCGAAATGTTTGTAGCAGACCAATCCTTTGTGTATAAAACATTCCATAAATTATGGACCGTTTGAAGATATTTAGAGTCATGGGAACAACATACTGTTGCTGGAAGTTCAGTAGCCATTAATTTTCGGTAATGGGCCATGCTTGAGTTGAGCAAAGGCCAATAGTAATCAGCACCTTTAATCTCTGATCTGGTTGCCAGGTTTTCCAAAATGTTATATAAAAGATTCTAGCCAATGGCACAACTTCTCAGAGATTTTGTAAACTTTTTATGCACAACTGTGGATCCTGAGCCCCACCAACACTAGTCCTTCAGTAACCCATTTTGTTCAGGTGGGCGTGTACACATGTGCAGGTGCATTAAATAAATTCTTTCCCCCGAAGCCATCACATGTTGTTCGACATCCATATCTTAACAGTTGATGGTTGATGGTTCAGGAGCAGGTGTGAGTGCTGTCGTCCAATCAGAGCTCAGCTCACACAAGTGCACATGTGCAAACACACACACAATATCACTGCTTAGTCTCACTTCACCACTTTTATTTAGAGAAAGAAAGCGGTAAAAACATGCAGGAATGAAAAACATGGTGTATATGAGTGTCTGTCTGGGTTGGGGTTCTCCGAATCCTGAGTTTGTTTTGACTCACATTACAAGTTTGACAGGAGGGTGTAAAAGACCAGTATGTCTATCTTTAGAAACTTGTATGCACTCTCTGAGGTGTGTGTGAGAGAGAGAGAAATAGAGAGAGAGGGTGAGAGAAAGAAAGGACCATTTAGTTGGTCCTCATATTGAAAAAAAAAAACGCTGTGTGTGAGGACCAAATGATAATTTGGTGTTTTCGAGACATTTGTTTGGTTCTCATAAAGACAAAACATGTGTGTGTGTGTGTGTGTGTGTGTGAGAGAGAGAGAGAGAGAGAGCACACCAAATGTCCTATAATAGGAATACATGATAATTTGGCATATCAGGAGCATTTGGTTGGTTTTCATAAAGAAAAAAAACTGCGTGTGTGAGAGAGAGAGAGAGAGAGAGAGAGAGAGGGGACAAGTGTGTGTGTGTTTATCTGTGAGGATCAAGTGTATTAATAGGACATTATGGCTTATTGGGGACAGTTGGTTGGTCCTCATAAATAAAAAAAAAAAGTGTGTGCGTGTAAGAGAGACAAAAAGAGTGAGAAGACCATATGTCCCCATAATAAGAGGAATGCATGATAATTCAGCATATTGGGGACATTTGGTTGGTCCTCATAAAGAAGAAAGAGGTGTGTGGGTGTGTGTGTGTGTGTGTTTTTTTTTATAGGGTGTTTTTGGCCAAAGGGAATTACCTCCATCCGGAGTGGTTATACAATCAGAGGTGTGGCTCGCTGACAGTCAGATGTGTTACTGAGAGACAGAGACAGGAGGAGTGTGGAGTGTAGCATTAACCCTGACCTCACCATCCGGCTCTACACAGGCTGCAGGATCTTCATAATTGAGTGCTAAACGCTTACAGCATTTTCCATACTTTAAAAATTAAAATCTTTATCTTTCTTTTTATTTTTGTGGCATAATAAATGAGAAAAAATAATGAAGAAAATAACTTTTTATAACCGATCCTAGAGTAGTAGATGGTGTAGACTAGTAGATAGTACAAGTAAATCTTCTTATTGTTGAAATTTGATGATGAAATTTTACGCCACATGTTTATTATTTTTGGGATTTAATGGGACGATAGCACAACATAAATGGCCCAAGTTTCATAGTCAGCGTCAGACATAGCTACCTTCTGAACTGACTTATATGCTAGTGACTGGTTCACATTTATAAAGCAGCACTGGAACTTTGTGGCACGGTAACAAAGTAGGGAACTACTTTTTTAGCTGAAGGAAATGGCTAGTATTACAAATGATTTGCTTTTTTTGTTCCTTTACAAGATGAATATAAAGGTGATCAATCACTTGAACATTATTGTGTTCTTGACAGTAATGTCATGGCTTCAACTTGGTTTCAAATGTTCCTACCTACTTAGATGTATAATAACATTTATAGAATTTATCACTGTTGGATACATAACATCAGGGCATGATGTTATAGAAAAATACTCTGGTGTGAAATGGGGTTAAATTCATTACTGTCCTGATCTAGCACGTCACGAAGTGTTTTATTCTTCTTTTACCACGGCAATTTTTTTATTTACGTCAGACATAGTAAAAACGATTTTGTCTCATTTCTTACGCTTCTCTTTTATTTGCTCGGTTTTGTTAATTTGTGTCTTGCTGCGTTACTGACAAAGTCCTCAACCGTAAAGAATTTCCCATGTCTGAAAACGTAAGTTCCAGCTTCAGTCCTGACTGTTACAATGTTTAGTTCTGACTGTTAGACTCCATGACCATAATACCAACTACTCACGGTTTATAATCAGTTGATGTGGATCGCCCATCGTACAAGTCCCTGTGTAAATGTTCACTATAGATACGATGAGATGTTAGAAAATAATTAACATAGTGAATGTAATTAATTAGCATGAGCACATTAAGACGGACCTGTGATTTTCGCCTAGCAGCAGGAATAACGGTCGACTGTCTGCTGACCAATCAGATTCGAGAATTTGAGAACATTCAGCAGCACTGTGGTGTAAATCAGTTCTATTTGTTGTACGGTGAAAGAGACTTATATAAGCACAGTCACAGCACCTTCTTGCCCCTTATTGTTTATGTTCCCATACATTCTTCTTCTAATGACTTCCTCTAACCTGCCTGTTCTCATTTTAATGCATCTGACTGCATTGCAAATTCAGCAACAGTGTGTCAATGGACAAATAAAACAAAAGATCTGGTAGGAATGATATGGGAGTAATTGGGACTTTTTGGGGGGGGTGAAAATGTCGGCACCATCTCAAGCTTTCTCTCTCTCTCTCTCTCTCTCTCTCGTTCCGGTAGCCGTGTCGTGTACATAGTGAGCGGATGCTGCGTAGTGCTTACAGTAAAAGGGAGGCAGAAATAGATCGGGCCGTGGTGTTTCGTTTCAGGATTGTTATCAAGGTCAGGCGTATGTAAGCAGACCCTCTTCCTGTAAAACAGAGGAAGTGACTGTAATAGACCGATACGCTGATTTCGCAACTCCGATATCATCTAGTACAGTGCGATTGACACGTTTCCTGTTAAACGTTCTTTTTGTGATGCCTCTTAATTGCTGAATTTACCTCCTTTTTACTAAATAACGCTACTTTTTTTTTTGTTTGTTTTTAATGAATTTCCTCGCTTTACTTATTTAAGTTTATAGTCTTTAGTTTCTGAATTTACCTTTTCTTGAGATTGCTTGAAAAAATGTTTTTACGCTGTTTGGTTCATGAATTGTACCTGATTACGCTACTGATCAATTTCTCGGTGTGTTGTGTTTTATGTAGTTAAACATATACTGTAAAACTGTGTAAAATGTAGTTCAAGTTTGTCTCGTTGTTCTTTTCCGTAGATCTTTGTTACGGAACGTTGCTACTGTTTGTGACCATTTTACCTAATTCATTGTTTTTCCTTTTTAAGCTACTTATTTTCTTAAGCTACTTAATTTACTCTTCTGAATCTTATGCTGTTTTTACACCCATAAAACTGTTAGATTAACATAAGCATGTAAAGTTTTACTACATCCGCTAAATAAGATGCATTCATTTTAAAGTTTGCTTGCAGTTTCGCAGTTCCTAGATTTGTCTTTATCTAAAATTATTTCTCAATCGTAATTTTTTTCTAATTCAAAATAACTCCACCAAATAGTCAGAAAATGTTGACTCGCATTTAAATAACATTTTAACAGTTAATGCTGTTTAGTAACACAAATGCATCTTCTAATGATCTATAATTCCAGAATTATTTTTAGTTTATTGATTTTTTTATTTTTTTTTTATTTTTGGCTGAATTTGTTTTACCTTGTCATGGTCAGTATTTACTGAATATTATGTGTTGGTATGCTTTAGTTGCTGAATTTTACCTGCTAATAGAAAGTTAGTCATTTTTAAGTATTATTATTATTATTTTTTTATGGTTACATTTTATCTCTTCTGTACAAGTTACCAAATTTGATCCATTGATGTTGCTTAGATACTGAATTTTACCTGTGCATGTTCAATAATTGCTGAATTTGTAACCATAACATTGTCTGTAGTTACTGAATTGTTCATGTTCCAGAATTTTACCTACTTAATTCTTAAATTATCTTTAATTAGTAAATGATTACATTTAAAATGTTCTTCCGTTGCCTTTAAAGGTGTTTCGATAATGAATTTTACTTATACATCCTAAATAATTTCTAAATCATTATTGTTATTATTAATTACTGAATGATTTCTTGCGATTACGCTGATTATGTTGTCCATATTCTTTTTAATTACTGAATTTGATGCTTTAATGGTCTTTAGTTGTTGAATTTCACCTGCTTATGATCTTTAGTGATTGAGTTCATATTTTACGTGGGTTTTAGTTATTCTTTTTTTTTTTCTCTCCCCACAACACTTCACTCATTCTGAGTTTCTTTTTGCAGGCTAAAAGTGTTGCGCCTTCATGTATGTGCAATGTGTATCCAACCTTTCTAATATAAGGAAAATTATTCAGTTAACTCAAATCAGTACTGCAAACGAGTATGCGGGCTGCACAGGTAAAGAGGTCTTCCTGTTACTGACGTACTGTTTATACACGCCTGCTTTATTGGTTGTTTTTCTAATGTTGATAGCAACCTGAAATGAATACTGAAGGTCGCCCTCTGCCTCTCTGACTGTGTGTCTGTCTGTTTTCTCAGATTGCATGAAAACTCTTATTGGTGTGTCACAAACTGAGGCAGCTAACATCTAATATACACACAAGTAGACAATGAGTGAGAGAGAGAGAAAGGTATAAATCTCTCTGACTGGCAGGGCTCAATTAGACAACAGCTGCTTCAGCACGCCCAGCTAGCCTTCCTGTGAAAGCTCATAAATCTCTCACACACACACACACACACACACACACAACCTCTACAGAATCTTCATTACACAAACACTGTACAAAGATAAAGCTTTTATCAAAGTGATGGCAGAGACCTGAATATTTTCTCAACATGATGTGTGAAAAGGCTCTCTCTCTCTCTCTCTCTTGCTCTCTCTCTCTCTCTCTCTCTTGCTCTCTCTCTCTCTCTCTCTTGCTCTCTCTCACCGTCTTGCTCTGTTTCAACACATCCCTCTTAACTTCCTTCCTGTTTCGAATTGAATCTTAATACCTGCCTGTCATCTCCTTTTTTCCCCCTCTGTCTCTCTCTCTCGCTCTCTCTCTCTGTATCGCTCACTGCCTCTCTCTCAATCTATCTCTCTCTATCCCTCACTCTCCCCCTCTCTGCTGTATACATACTCATTACCTGAGCAGGGGAGGGGACGTGCACTCTTTCATTTAGGGGATTTACAGTTATCTTCACAAAGGACCTTAAAGCAGCCTCTACAGACAGGAAGGGAGAGGAGGATCGGGACGAGCGAGCGAGCGAGAGGGTGTGTGTGTGTGTGTGTGTGGGGGGGGGGGAGTGTGTTATATTGACTAGACTCCCTTAGGAGCTCCTGAGAGATAACGTGTGTCCCAGCGGACAAATTGGACGGAGCACGGTGTGTGTCCTGCTAGAAGCGGACAATCCAATAAACGTGTTCACAAGACAAGAGAGAAGATGAAAATAAGACGAGCCTTAACCGTTATTTATTGTGGTTGTCATGGTTACAGAGGATCGAGAGCATTGATTTAGAACTTTTGAGCAGGGGAACGTTCTTGATTCTGACCAATTGAGAAAGAGTGTGTGGCGTGTTTGAGTTTGAGAGTACGGCCCCTGGTTAACCCCAGAGGGGGGGATCTATAAAGGAGTTAAGGCTGCTGTAAATGTCTAAATGTTTTAACTCGACACACACACAGTTTAATTATCCATTTGCATTCACGTATACAGTTAGACACACGCGCGCACACACAGTTTGGGACTTGGGTGCATACGGGTGTAACTGATCATAAGGTAGATAACTACGGTGTGTTTGTGTGTGTGAGAGGGAGAGACATGGATATAAAAGTTGGCAGTAATAACAAGTATCTATGGTGACAGTTGAAGCACACAAACACAGCACTCAGGCTGTGTGTGTGTGTTTGTGTGTGTGTGTTTTGCCTGTTGCGTGTGTGAATTTTTTTTTTTTTTTTCCTCCTCTCCACCTTAAGTCTCCACACACCCACAGTTACTAAATTACAGTGTTTTGTACATTGGCAGACAGGTGTGTGTGTGTGTGTGTGTGTGTGTGTGTGTGTGTGTGTGTCCTCGTGTCCTCTTCACAATGGCGCTGTAAACTGACCCATCGTCCTAAAAGCAGGTCTGTTGCCGGGCGCCGGGATCAGGTTGTCCTCGGCAACAGAGAATGACCTCGACTACCTGGCCTCTTTTTAAAGGGCGGGATTTCATTTATGTGTGGGTGGGGCTTCGTCAACAGGTGGGCGGAGTTTGTGGCCAGCAGCAGTACTGCTAATTACTGTTTACTGTTCCTCTCTGTCTTTATCTGCCCTCCTTTCTTTCTTGCTATCATTTTTTTCGTTTGTTGTCAGAATAACATTGCCCAAAATGTCTCGTCCTAAACCCACACACCCACACACCCACAC
>JAQMYM010000008.1:16617069-16649996 GCA_030014255.1 Parauchenoglanis ngamensis | reverse complement strand
ACCTGTAGCAGGCATCAAATTTGAAATGTGCTCATTTAGTGGATAAAGGTGTACAATTTCCCAGTTTGAACATTTGTGTTATCTATATTCTGTTGTGAATAAAATATTGGCTCATGTGATTTGAAAGTCTTTTAGTTTTCATTGTATTCAGCTTTAAAGAACGTCTCAACATTTCTGGAATTCGGGTTGTAGGAAAAAAATTAAAAGTATTAAATAATAGAAATGAAATGCATAAAATAGCATGGGAAAGAAGGAAATAAAGAAAAGTCAAAGAGAAAGAAAGAAAGAAAAAATGAAGAATGTAAGGTAAAAAAAAATGCAAGGGCAGAAGAAAATAGAAAAAAAAGTATAATTAAAAGGAAGTACATAAAACAAATCATATAAAATGGAAAGAAGGAAATAAGAAAAAGTCAAAGAAAAAGTGTGAGAAAAAAAAGGAAAAAAAAAGGAGAAATAAAAGTAACAATTAATAAAACTAATTAAATGTGTAAAAGGAAACATGCAGCAAAGAAAGAAAGAAAAGAAAAAGGAAGAATGTTTGGAAGAAAGAATGTAAGGTTAGAAAAGGAATAAAAAAGGAACAATGTAAGATAGAACGAAGGTACAGTAGAAAGAAAGAATGTAGCTAATGTTTGCAGACAAAAGTGGCTAGCTAATTTAGCTAGTGATTTTTTTGAGTAACTTTAATACTGTAAATTACAAGCTGACATTGCCATGTAACTAGCTAATGGCTAATGAGAGAGAAAATTGGCTAGCTAACGTTGCTAATCCTGAAGTAACACTGGACATTACATGCACAAGCTAACGTCAGTGACTCGTCACTTTTACACAGATACTCACACAGGAGAAGTCTCACCGCAGTATCTGGTTTAGGCTTTGCAGGAAAAGGTGTCGACATTTTGGTTGTAGCTGTATGGTTTGGGATAAAGTTTGCATCATGTCTGTAGGCAGCTGTTCATTTTAGAGCACGGAAAAGAAATAGAAGAAGAAGAAGAAAAATATAGAGGCTGAGTGGCCTCATGATGCCGTGTGGTGAATCTACTGACACGAATATCTATGCTATAGTTACGTGCTCTATATTCTATTGTACTTATGCAATGCAAAGGCTGTTTAGTTGCATAAAGTAAATGCTTGACTGTGCATGTGTGTGTGCACGTGTGTGTTTTGGGGGGGAGTCAGACAGATGGAAATGGAAGCAGCCATAATTCAGCAGGCGTGCAGGGGGCCCTTGGAGAGGGTAGAGGTGTGTGTGTGTGTGTGTGTGTGTGTGTGTGTGTGTGTGTGTGTGTGTGTGTGTGTGTGTGTGTGTGTGTGTGTGTGATTCCTTCACATTCACAAACAAAATGCATTTTCCCAGGCCATGTTTGAGTTGACTTTTTTTTCCAATTGCACACAGTAAATACACATATATACACACACACACACACAGAGTATGCACAACCAAGTCCTTTTCTCTGCCTGTCAGGCATTAAAGTTTGCTATGCTATGCTGTGTGGGTGTGTGCGTGCGCGCTCCGTTAAATCCGTATAAACACGTGAAGCTAACTGAATCGCAGGAGACGTGTTTATTTGCACAAGTGTTTGTGTACACGCTGGTTGCATGGAAACGACATGAACTCAAGGTACTGTTATTCAGATCTCTCTCTCTCTCTCTCTCTCACTCACTCACTCACTCTCACACTCACTCACACACACACACACACACAGAATTCCTCTAGCTTTGATTGCCTTTGTATTCCTTCTGACATATGACTTAATCCGCTGATTGATGGCCGCCTCGTACAAGCAATTATACAGCCACGCTGTTTACACACCGCATAAACACACACACACACATGCACACATGTGCACACTCACATTTTAAGAAGACTAAAGTGAAAAAAAATCTCCCAAAATGTGTACAGCACCTGTGATACCCTAGTATCTTGTTTTATAATAAATGTATACTTCATCTTTCAGGTTCACATTAAATGCATACTGCAAGCTGTGGGTATGAAAAATGTGCATAGTACAGCGCTAAGGTGAAATATATGTGCATGCTAAAGCATTAAGGTGCAAAATACGTGCAGGTTTATGGATTACGGTAAGCGCATACTACAGGCTTTTAGCTGTAAATGAGTGCATACTATAGAATAATTGTAAACAACCAGCAGTGGTCATAAACTAATACATGCTAAAAATTTAAGTACAAAGTATCTGCTTACTGTAGGGTTTAGGTATAAAACAAATGCACACCATGGGCTTTAGATAGAGAAAATAAGTGCATGTTACTAAGGGAATTTAGGATATAAAATATAGGGTATTTAGGGTATAGAATCAGTGTACGCTACAGGTTTAGGGTATAGAATCAGTGTACACTACAGGTTTAGGGTATAGAATCAGTGTACGCTACAGGTTTAGGGTATAGAATCAGTGTACGCTACAGGTTTAGGGTATAGAATCAGTGTACGCTGCAGGTTTAGGGTATAGAATCAGTGTATACTACAGGTTGAGGTGCAGAATATGTGTTTAATATAAGGTTTAGGTATAAAGTTATTACAGGGTTTAGGCATACAATAAGTGGATGCTACAGGTTTTATGTATAAAATAATAGCATACTATAGAGTTCAAGTACAAAATAAATGATTTCTATATGGTTTAGATATAAAATCCATGCATTCAACAGGTTTCAGTTACAGAATAAGAACTTTATACAGATTTTAGGTATACGATAAGTGATTTCTCTATGGGTTAAGTATAAAAGAAACGCATGCTATAGGTATTAGGTATGCATGTTACAGGGATTATTGCACACTATAAGCTTCAGTTGTTGAGGTCTGGAAGTTTCTGGACCTTCTGTTTTGAGAAAAAAAAGAGGAGGGGGGAAAACAACAACAACAAAAAACCTCACATCTGTAGAACACCTGTGGTTTTGGAACAGTGTTTAATTCTGTGCCATGATTGGTCGGGTGCAGAGTTAGCATTTTTGGTTAATAGGTTATTTACAATCACTCTGATCAGCTGTAAACAAAACAGAGCAATGTTCACTCGGCCTGGGTTAGTCTCCGGACAGTTCCTAGAACACACACACTCACACACACTTCCTGTCCATACACACTGAATGTTCACATATGGAGGATTTTAAACCGCAGAAACGAGTGTGTTATATTCACAGTACGCATCGTGATGTGTAGTTTTGCTAAACCTGTTGGAAGCGAGACAGAGTGGTAGTAAATCACTTTAATATCATTTCATGTTTATTAAAAATGATCACTGAGAATATGGTTTGAAAGAGTCAAAATGTTTGTATGAAACATGCATGTTTAAGTTACTTTTTGTTTAAGTCAACAAAACAGGAAGTGTGTCTTTCAAGTGAGAAAATCAAGTCAAGGCCAGAGAGTGAGAATGGATGCAAGAAGTGGGAAGAAGTGATGGAGAAGGGGTTGGAGGGAATCTGATACAGATGTTCATTGAAGCTGTGATGGAGAGCTAACGAAACCGTATAAAGGAAGGCAGTGAGAGACAACACGGGAGGGAAAAAAAGGAGTGACGGCAAGAAAAGGAGAGAGATTGAAGGAGCGAGGGAGTGATGGAGGAATGAAAACCAAAGGCGTAAAGGAGTTATCTGATAGAAAACGTGAAGGAGTACATTAGGGTATGAGAGTGATAACGATGGTGCAAAGGGAATGGAGGGATGGAGAGAGAGAGAAGCGGGAAGGTCGGAAGTGAGAGACGACGTGGGGTTTGTATGAGGTGCACACTACTGGAAGGATGACGGGGCCATGCGTGAAGTTCGAGGCTTATTAATAGCCATTTTGTTCACGTTAAGTCAAACCATGTCGAAGCCACATATACAAGTCGGTGTGACGTTGAGGTATATCATAACAAATCTTTTGGCTGAGACAGACTTCCGTTAGCTACAAATAGTGCAGAATGAAAGAAGCAAATGTCTGACACCAAACCATAACATATGAGAACGAGCACATCAGGCAGCTGCGCTTTGTATTGTCGGAGTCAAACCTGTCGTTAAACCTTCTGACCAGTCAGAATCGAGATTTCAACAGCGCTGTAGTGGAATGTTATTTAGTATTATCTGACAGAGACGTGGTTGTTGGTTTGCATGGCCCAGTCTGAGCCGTTATGCTTTCACTAACACCCTGTTGAATGGCCTTGACAGTGAAGGCTGCATTCCATTTCATTTCCTAGAATCATGGCAACACACACACACACACACACACGTTCTCTCTCTCATTTTATAATTCTCCTGTGATTATGCAATCAGGCCTGCCGTGTTGGCTTTGACCTCAGGGAACTCCACACACACACACACACACACACACCACGCTTCAGGCATGAGTCATATCCGAAAACGAGTGGAGCGAGGGAGAAAGAGAAAACACACTGATGAACTCCAGGCAGCCTTGCTAGCCCATTCGTCTCTCTCTCTCTCTCTCTTGCATAATCTCGTGGGTCTCGCTGGTTCAGAGGAAGCGATTTGTCTCTTCTGTGACAGAAAAAAAAAAGCGAGCGAGTAAAACAAGAGAAAACAAGTTACGGAGAGATCAAACCTGCACATACACATGACATGGTATACAACATGGGTTTCAGGAATATAAAAAAAAAGTGCACACTGCAGGATTTAACTAAGAGATCAGTTTGGTCTGAAAATGAACACGATGCTTCAGATTTACATCGAGTTGAGTCAAGCACAAGTAGTGAGGAGTTAATAGCAGAATTGCACACGTGGGTATTCAGACCTCAGACATAAATATAGACTTGAGCAGTATTCAGGCAGTTGCACAAGATCTCAAACAGCTTCCAGAAAACTGAGGTGTGTCTTAGTTGCACGCGATTCTGACCTTGGACCTAAGCCAAATTTGTTGCGCGATATCGGGCTCGAGCGAGGTGCAGGATTCAGTCCAGCACCACTGTCTGACAGTGTAACGTCATCACAGTAAGTCATGCTGAAACTTAGGTTTAGGAGTGTAGCGATTTAACATTATTTCACTAATTTGACAACACAAAACAGCTGATTTAAAAAAAAAAAAAAAAACAGCTCTACTTTATGGTCCAATTCTGTCCTTTAGCCCTCAAAGTGGGGTGTCCCGTTACTTCTGGAGATCGGGTTGTAGTGGACACGTAGCCCTCCAGCTGAAAAAATCGACTTAAGCAACTCCAGTACCCGATTCTGAATACTCCTAACTTTCCCTGCCTAAATACTGCTATAATTTTTTTGCATGTAAATTAAGTGCACATTGTGGGCATAAAATGAGTGTACATATGGCAGCATGGTGGTGATTTGAAGGAGTGCATTGGACAGTATTGGAACGTAGTACTCATTAGGCTATGAGCAGAAGCACATTGAAGTGTGAAGTCAGATCCAGTCATATCTGGATCCTCCGTGTGAAGGCGGCGGGTCCCGCGGGCACGTTCCCACACAGCGCTCACCTGAAGGGCTGCTTTGGTGCTGTGGGATAAAAATAGTCACATGTAATTACTAGAAATGATTTCGCAGGGAGGCGGGTGAGCGTGTGTGCGTGTGTTTACCGTGTGCTAATTTGTGGTCAGGGCATCGTGCCATTATACTGATCGCTGTTGCTTCATTTCTTCAAACTTTTGTGATGCTCAGTATTTCATTTCAGTCACATGTAGGTTACTAATACACATTGATGCATCACACGTGCTGTCCTTCAGTGGAACAGGACCACCATACGCACTGCCATGGGGTGCAGGTATGAGTGTATCATGTACAGAAGTGTACATACTCCTAAAATGTACCCAAATCTTGCTCTAATATTGCTTTCTCTCTCTGTCTCTTTTTCTCAGATTACCGCAGTGTGTCGTGAAGCCGCACTTTTTGCCCTGCAGCAGGACATTGAAGCTGAACACGTTACTGGAAGCCATTTTGAATCCGCCCTGGCGGTCATAAAGCCACGGGTGCCGGACTCGCTTCTTCGGTTATACACTGACTACCAACGGCAGCACGGCTCTGGATCCTTCTGCTGACACTGCTGTGTGTGTGTGTGTGTGTGTGTGTGTGTGTGTGTACATGTGCACACAGACTGAGATCTGAATACAGAAGAGTCCAAACCAAATAACCTGAGACTTTATTTGACCTGGGTGATGATACGATAACAATTTGGTGATAAATTCCCACTATACAGACTCGTAGTGTGTAAACGTCAAGAGGATAAAGTATTACAACATAAATGTGGTCACATCACTCCACTCCTGCGTTTCTGGTCTGTTCGGTCGCCTGCATGTTCAGATCGTGAAATAAACGCTCGGGATCGCTTCCGTCTGTCCTCTGTTGTTGTGCGAATGTTTGCTCGGAGGAGAAGTTCTCCAGCCTCGAATGAGTTACAGCTCCATAAAAATTTTACTCCGTCACAAATCGGGAGTTTTACAGCCGTTGAGCTTTTCAGCTTTATTAATTTACGGCAGGCTTGATCCTAGGAGACAACCAGAGTGGCATGCAGGCATTTAGGTATGCTCTTAAAAATACTGCAGATTAAAATGAATAAATCATTTAAAGAACACACAGTAGTGAGATGTTAGGCTTTCTATAATTACTCGTTTACGGTGGACGCAGTAGATTTGTAATCATTAATCAGATTTGTAATTAGTAACTTACTATATATATAAACCTGAGGTTGGAAGCACTTAAAGGACTTGCATACTAATACATATAAATGTGGAACTTTGTTATAAAATGATCAGATTTCCCCTCGGAGGTCAATTAAGTCCATCCATTCTCCATCTATCTATTTAAACCTATGATTCTAATCTGTGCTCAATCTTGAGTTCGCCAGTGTGAATACTGGATGCAGTTTGAGCGTCACAGCCTCGGACATCGTTTACACCTCGTCATTTCATATGGATTGGACCCGGATACGATTTTAACCAGGTGTGTTTCCATTTACCATTAAATGGGTCTGTTGTTGATTGCGATGTGGAATAAGCAAATCAGGTTGTAACATGATCACCACATTTTTGTGCCATTTCTCATTTCCAATCATTTAATATGGTGCCTTTTTGAAATTACTTTAAAGGCACTAACCTCATTTGCATTTGCATTATTTTATGGTGGATGACCTCGGAAAGATAGACAATTGTTCTTGTCCTCTTAAGATGCCGCTCATGAGATCCCTTCAGACTCTATCAGTTTAATTAACCAACTAATAAAATATTAGACATATATTAAAATGTCTAAAACCAATAATATGGCTATTTACTGGAGCAGTAAAGCATTTTATTCCTGAAGTTTCTACTGACTGAACACACTGTCACCTGACATTTATACACCTAAGTTTTGTCAGTGGCTAATGTTTGGATTAAGCCCATTCGACTGGGCTTGATGTAATTTCCACCACTGTAACAACCCCCCGGCTTTGCTTCACAGATCCCTGGAAGTCCTTGGACCCCCACTTTGAGATCCCTACTTTTTTTGTTGTATACAAATTGGATTTAAATCCGTTTTAGATGTGAACTGGGTGCATTTGCGATTTAGTCGATCATAGAGCCATGTTGGTGCAATGGGTAGCTCCAGGCTCTGTGGTTCGATTCTGAGCCTGGGTTACTGTCTGTGTACATTGTCCCTGTGTCTCTATGGGTTTCCTTTGGGTTCTTCCACTAAACATGCCAGAAAGTGGATCAGCTAAGAAAAATCGCCCTTAAGCATGAGCGAGTTTGTGACCGGTGTATTCAGGTATCTTCCCAGGCTCCAGCATCACTGCAACCCGGGCCAGGATAAAGCAGAAGAAGAAGATGAATGATAAATGTGGTTAACCAACATTTGTGTACAACTTTTATATTCAAAATGACTAGGTGTAAACTGGGTCTATGTAGTTATGGATGCAGCCATGGAGCACCGGAAAGCAATTAGAGACGGGATAACTGGTTTAATTTTCATTTCTTTATTGTTTTAACACCGCTTACATCCGGGTCATCACCCTCTCAGTATTTCAGATTTGAAATTACCGTTACATGCTTGTTAGAGCGCGAGGACACACGGCTGAGGTAAAAAAAAAAAAAAAGTTATTTTTGTTCGGTTAAAAAAAAAATTGTTTACTTTTAGGAAAGAAAAAAAAACTCATTAAAACACTTAAACCCTCCGACAAAGCTCTGTGTTTATTGCTCCATAGTTGCTGAAGGGAAAGTTAAAACTGCCGCTTGGGAGCCGCCATTTCCATCTGAATGGGGAATAAATTGACTTTGTATTGAACTCTCCCCCCTCCCTTGTTTTTTTTTTTTTTGTTTTTGTTTTTTTTTATCTCTCCTGCCTGGATCCGGAAGTGGCGCATCCGCCGATCTCCCCGCGCGCGGCCCAGAAAAGAGGGAGGGGATGGTGGAGGGGCGCTCTGTTTCACACACACACACACACGCGCACGCGCACACACGCGCGCACGTTTAAGGCCGCGCCGGACTGCTTCTGCTTTTAACCCATGCAGCTGCAGTATAGGACGCCAGCCATGTGTACATCCCATAATATTCACTCGAGTTTCTATTATTCGATGCTTCTTCTTCTAAGCATTCTTGTGATCATACAAGTGATTAGCTTGCTTTTTTCGCATTGCCATATTCCTTTGGGGACACATTCTGAGTTTCCAAGCTTACAACACTTTATCACTGTGGTTTTAACAACAACAAAAGTGTTTTAAAATGAATTCATACACCGTAAGTTGCAGGTGAATTCATATGCGGCAAAAAAATCCCAATCATCAAAACAATGAATGAATTACCTCACAAATCTGCAACCAATAATAAATTATAAATCCTAAACAAATCAATAACTAATTTGAGCAGTATGTGGTGGTCACTGAAGCAACAAACTGAAAAGTTACTGAAATTAGTGCATAAGGCTTAAACGTTGTGACCACCATTGCATTATTTTTATTTTTGTTTGTTTGTTTGTTTTTTGAAGCTGTTTCTCTAGTAAACACATTTAGGTGGAAAGATTGTAGTATAAATTGTAGTTTAAAGCCCAGACTGGCTCTAGTGTGTGTTTCTGCAGTTTATATGACATTTATGTAGTTTATCATAGTCTTTTTGTTTCCGTTGGAAATATATGTATAATTACAGTTTGTAATTTATGGAAATTTGTACATATAAAAGTACAGACCTGTGCTGTTTCCGTGAAATATGGCATGTTGTCCCTATTAAAACACTTTTCGTTAGTGTTGCATGAAATTAAGTACATTTCTTTAACATAGAGGGGATACATGGAGCAGGTCGCTCAACATGTGTGGCGCGTTAAAGCAGACTGAGCCGAGACACAAATATCTGTTAAACAACAACAAAGATCCAGATCCCCAACGTGTCTGGACCGGTGATGAACCCAAAGCCATTGAGAGGACAATAATAATAATCATAGGGGTCAATCAACTCGTCTCCTATTCAAGCAGAGCGGAAACGACCAGCCTTTATTGCGCCTTTAAAATCAGGTCCACCTTAAACGACGCGCTTTTAAGGTCGCGTCTGAACTGTAAGTTATCCGTGAAATTTCGGAAATTGTCCCAAACGTAGCCTTTTTACTCTGTTTCTTGCTATTATTGTTTTTAACTGTGGTGTTATTGTTTTATTATGGTAATTGTAGTAATATGTAGTAGTGGTAGTATTAGTAATAGGTGAATTCTTAAAAAGTTTAAGTCTCCGCTTTCAAAAGTTGGCGTCCCACCTTAAACCCTTCGCAACACATTCTCTCTCTTTCTAGCTCGCTCTCTCTACAGCGCGCGCCCTGCCCCTCCCCATCCGGCCAATGAATGGAGAGCGGATGCGGCGTGTCCGCTCTGATTGGCCAATCAGATCTCTCGGCTGGTTCTGTGGGGGCCCCAACGGTAAAGCTCTCATTCATCTCGGTGAGTCTCTGACGACAGAGAGAAAGAGAGCGCGAGCGAGAGGCACAGACACGACTCGCTTTTCCAACGGCTTTTTTAATACTGCGCGGAGGGGGAAAAAAAAGAAAAGAAAAAGAAAAACAACTAGCAACACTTGTTATTTTGAGCCAAAAAACAACGAGTGGGACTTAAACTGTTTTCATACCCGGATATTACTCGTGAGGTTTAGAACCCAACACGATTGGTGTGAGGAGGAATTTTGTGTTAATGTTTTTAACCCGAATGGTTTCGTCGTTGTCGGGACAAAAACGGGGCGCTTTTTTCCCTTCAGCTCGGCGTCACTGGGTGCGCAGCCTCACGCGTGGATTTTAACCTTTTTTTTTTTTTAAAGGAGCGAATTTAGACCATACGGAATAGCCAACGAGGTTCTGCACCGCTGTGTATGGATATTAATTACCAGGTTGATGAGCCGTAACCGCTGTTTTGAGACTGCTTTTGGAAGTGCAACATCGGCTGATGGAGTTAACGTTATGGAGGATCGCGTATAGGTGCGTATGCTGAAAATCTGCGCAACCTTCCCTCACGGTTCGTTCACCTTTTAATGTGTGATGTGCGCTTTCGTGCAAGAGCACGCGCGTGCAACCCCCAATCCGATATTATTGTTTGTATCTGCATTAGAGGTTGGCGTTTTGTTATTAAAGCGCCTGTCTCGTGCACGGCGCATCATCGCGCGGGCTGTAAAGCGTCAAACATGCGCAGTTTGAGGTAAAACGTAAGCTGTGTTTATTTAGCGCTCCTATTTCCTTTGCAAAGCAGAAGCCTGCGTGTGTGCGTGTGTGCGTGTGTGTGTGTGTGTGTGTGTATAGCCACTGCGCTCCCAAACACCCCCTCCCCTCCCCCAGCGGGCTGCCTTTCATTCATAAGTTTTTACCCCCCTTCGCCACTTCCACCCCTTTTTTACCCCCTGCTTACACCCCTCTTTTTCCTCCACTTCCCCCCATTTCCGTCCGTTTAATCATCCTTCCACGTCTTTTACCCCCTCACACGCACATACAACCTTTCTACCCCACTTCCACTGTGTTTGCATTTTAACCCCCTTCCACCACTTCTCCACATTATTATACCCCACTTCCAACTTCTCCTTCCATCTCTTTTTACCCCTTCTTTCTATATATTTCTATCCCAGTCATCGCCCCCTCCTCTCGTAATCCATTCACCCCCCTTTATAATCCTTCTTCCTCCCCCTTTAACCTTTTTTCCACCACTTCCCACTCTTTTATCTCTTTTTGTCTCCTGGACCAAATTTCTTTAACCCACCCACATCTACTCCTTACATGTAAACCATGTTTTACTACCTGTTTATGCTTTATTGACCCCCTCTCCATCTGTTTTTACCCCATCATCTCCGGCTCATCCCCAGGCCCCAGTTTGTAAAGTTGTGTTTTTTTTGGTGGGGTTTCCAGGGCTCTTGCATCTCTCTGTCCTGCAAAATATTTTCCCAGAACCGTAGCACTGTCCACTACCAAAAAACAAAAGTTTATAGATAATCTATTAGACTCTTTTTATCCCCTTCAGGCATAGTTAAGGCAAAGAACAAAAAAGGTACAGGAAATTTGACAAATCTGGATTGTTTATTAATTTCAGTTTGCATTGCACTTTTTTTTTTTTTTTCCTCTCATCTTTTGAAACACCCCCCAAAATATCTTAAAGCTCGGTTCATGTCGGTGCGTTGACGTCCCAGGCCATAAACTTTTCTCCGTACTGGTGCTGATCTGCATGTCAATGTCGGCCAGCCATACACATGCAGATCGGGGACGGGGAGAGTTATTGAGCTCCGTCCAACATCTTGTTAATAGTCAACCCAATCCGACAGCCCCAAACAGCCCAAGTGTGTCCGATCGGATGTTGCAGAACGGTTTAAAGCAAACTTTTAAAAGCAGCAGCTCTTGCTCGAATTTGTGAATGTGTGAGGGGTTTTAAGGACATCTCTCTCTCTCTCTCTCGCTCTCTCTCACACACACAGTCTCTCTCTGTCTCTCTCTTAACCAGCTGCTTTATGAGACTGGAAAACCAATTCACACATTTGTGTATTTGAATACAGCCCTCATCTGTCTCTCCTACCATCCCTCGCTCTTTTTTTTTATAGCCCTGGTTATAAAATGTTACTTCCTCTCGGCCCAATAAAAGCTGCTTGTTGCAGGCAATACAGCCAAACCATATGACCATCACATCAAATTGCAGATTGCCGTAATATGCCACGATTATTGCAGCAACTCACTTTGTCCTACATTCAGATCGTTACAGTGAATTGGAATCAACTTGCTTTTTGCTTGTTTTGTTTTGGGGGGGTTTTTTGGTTGTCTAATTTGCTGCAGTTGCTTGTTGTTGCCAACAGTCCGATTTTGGTAAGAGGATGGCAAAAAAAAAACAATTGGGAAACATTGTGTTATACAGGATGTGTTAGCATGAAACACTTTTTTATACATATATATTTTGCCAAATCATGAACCGAAGGGTTGTGAGAGTACCACATATGGTTATGTGATGCATCATGATCTCGATACTGAGAGGTCGTATCGGCCGTCCCCAGTTTAAATTTCAGTGTTTTGTTCTGACGTGGGGTTGATGTTTCTTTTTCGTTCTTTGTCTGGCAGGTTCTCCGATGTACCCGGCCTGCATCGTTCCACAGGAAGTCGTTGATTCGGTCAGATGGATCGCGGAGGCCACGTGGGCGCCGTTCTCTCTCTGGATCAGATCCGCTCCATACGCTCCAAGAACGAGTACACCGAAGGCCCCGTGACGTCACCGGCATCGTCGCCGTCGCCTGCGTCACCGACGCAGCAGCCGTCTGCGCCGTCGTCGTGGCGCCCGTCGCCGCCTCCCCGGACGCTGAAGCACGAGAGGACTCACGAGGTCATCGTGGTCAACGTTAACAACAACAATTACGGAAGCGGCGGCACCGGCGGCGGCTTCTCTCCTTCCTCGGGAAGCTCGCCGCCTTTTCGCCACGTGGTCAGGACTCAGCCCAAATCGGCGCCCTTGCGGCCTCTGTTCCCTCCCTCGGACGCTCTGTTGATGTCGAAGCAGGCCAAGTCGAAGGACGAGTCATTGTTGTCATCGTCATCTTCGTCGTCCTCTTCGTCCTCGTCGCACCAGCTGATCTGCGAGAGCTGCGGGAAGTGCAAGTGCATCGAGTGCACTTCGCCGCGACCCCTTCCCTCGCGGATGGTGTGCGACGGCCAGTGCGTGTGCTCGGCTGAGAGCGTGCTGGAGCACGGCACGTGCATGTGCCTCGTCAAGGGCCTTTTCTACCACTGCTCGAGCGAGGGTGGTGATGATGCGGGCGACTCGTGCGCAGACAGACCGTGCTCGCTGACCCGGCCCCGCTGCCCGGCGCGCTTCCTCTGCATGGCCCTCATGGCACCGGTCTTCCCCTGCCTGCTCTGCTACCCTCCCTGCAAAGGGTGCCTAAAAGTGTGCCAGATGTGCCACGACCGCCTGCGCCGACCCGGCTGCCGCTGCAAGAACTCGAACGCAGTCTACTGCTGGAGGGAAGGCCAGGGACACACGCTCACACCCGGCAAACCGACCTGAGTGGCACCGAACACGCAGACGAGACACTAACAAACACGGAGCCGAAAACACAGGCACTAACACACACAGGATTAAGGGCTTGTTATTTTTTTGTTTGTTTGTTTTTTTTTTTGCCCCATTCGGCTTCTATACTCAAGCTAAAACCTGCAGAGCCGAATATGTGCTAACACACAGCAGGGAGTCCAAATCCACGCTAACAAACACACTGAGGCCTGAACGTGTGCCAGGCATGTGCCGGTAATTAGTTATGCAATGTCAAGAAATTCAATAGCGTTATCTTGGATGCTTCAGAAAGCTCATCAGTGCCACCGTGGGCCGAGGACAGCCGTGTCCTCACCGTTGCCAGCATGGGCAGTCCCGTAATTCTCTAGTGTGCATTGCGTAAATATAAAAACAGTGCTACGATGTCGTCTTTATCGCAATAGTAAGTGTAAAACGGCACATGCCTAAAAAGCGCTAACATGCAGTGCGGGATGCAGACTGAGGGCGAGTCCCAGGACACACAACATCGATCCTGGAGGAAGAGGACGGACAATGCTATCCTGACTATGCTCGAAATAAGCCCCGCCTGTTCCTCATTGATCTGCTGCTAGGAGGATGGAGGATGAAAAACGCAAAACCACTCGTTTGTTATCTGTCACTTGGCAGTTTTTGTTTTAGTTTTTTTTTTTGTTGTTGTTGTTGTTTTTTCTTAACAAAACCAGTGTTTGCCTTAAACTGACTGCGGGTCTGCTCAGCTACTCAATAAAGAGAAAGTGGAAAAAGGAAGAAAAAGAAAAAAAGAACAGACAGAAGAAGAAAATTTTTAAGTAAACGAGAGAGACGAACCGAACCGAATCTGTGAAGGACTGTCCGGCCAGCCCATAATACTGTAGCTGTTCCCAGATCGCCGTAGCAACCTGGTATTGTTCCCACACAGAGGGCTTCCCGTGCCTTCCCGCGGGTCATCTCCGTGGAAACGACCCCTCCGTCTGGTAGTGTTTCCGGATGGACAGACGGGCGGACGTTCAAACACGCGCACACACACACACACACACACACACTCACTCTCTCTCTCACACTCCGTGGCATTCTGACATTACGTTTTTTTTTGTTGTTGTTGTTTTTATTGTTTTGTTTTCTCTCCCCTTTTCTCATATTTTTGTAAAAAAAAAAAATGTATGTTCAAATCCATCAGAGGAATCCTGGCTATTTTTTAAAAAGTTACAAAAAGGAAAAATGTCTGTTTAAAAACATTTTGTTTTTGTCATTGTAAAAAAAATATTTATTAAGTGAAGCTCTATTATTTTATGATATTTATTGTGAAACAAAGACAGTCTTAGATTTACTCATGTCTGAATATAACAGAAATATCAATACTGAGAAATTAAAGGGTGACACAAACGTTATGTTAACTTTACTGCAGAAATATATGAATTAACTAATAACATATCGCCTCCTGTCTTTATTTATATCACTCTGTATGCATCAACATCCCTTAGTTCATTCTTTCTTTTTCTGTCTTCGTCTCTATTCTTTCTCTTATCTGTCTCTCTTACTGTTTTTTTCCATTCTTTTGTTATTTCTGTCTTTCCATTTATCTCTCTCTATCTGTTTTTTGTTTTCTTTCACAGTCTCCCTGTGATTATCTTCCAAGCCAGCAGCCGTGTATGTGTGTGTGTGTGTGTGTGTGTGGTGTGTTGGGTGTTTCCATTTTTATATCTTGCTTGCGTCCCAAAGATAGGAATATACGAAAGGTATTTCAGCATTTAGCTGATGCCCACGTAGGAAAACTTACATTTTTTTTTCTATTTGTTTACTCGGGTTAACCTTAAGCATTGATTTAAGTGTAGGTCCTCACAAAGACCGTAAAACAAGCTTGTGTGTGTTCGGTTAGGTCCGTCTTGAGGCCACCTGTGTGATGATCATAAAGTGTGTGTTATCACTGCCTGCCTTTATTGCTCAGTTCCTGCTGTTCCAGCCTCTGACCCGGAGTTCCTCTCTCCCTCTCTACAGAAGAACGTAGCTGTTGTGTTTGGCGCGTCGTCTTAACTCCTAAAAGTGGAAAAAAAAACATTGCATTTATGGTGATCGTCTAGCTGGATTGACACCTTTTCAATTCAACGCTGCGGTACTGAATATGTCGCTCACTGACCAAGAAGTGAGCAACAAGCTAACCAAAACATCGCCGCTAATCTGCCTTCTCATGATAGAAACTTACCTCAGTTTCTTTAAAAAGAATCCTCGAATATCAGCTTAGCAAATGTGTTTGCGTTATGCTAACACTGCACTGTAGGAGTCTAAGCTAGTGCTAACAGTATTCTGTGGGCATTTACGCTAAGGATAATTCCCTCATTAAATCAAGCGTAACTCTATATGCTATAGCTTTATGCTAATGCTCCTTTTTTTGCTGGTATTTGGCTAATGCTAACACCGTACAGTATGACAAAGCAAACTTGTTAACGCTAGCAAAGTGACTTGTAATAATTTTAAGTGATAATTACAGTGTCGGTGTCCTCTAAAAAGTCTTTTTAACTTTTTAAATATAACTTTTTTCCAACAATTTAGAGCCCAGTTAACTTTAGCAAACGCCAAGCGGCCATTTTGTGCCTGAGAGGAATCTGTGTTTTACAACAAGATTGTTTTAGTGGCTTAGGCAACAGCAACAAGGCGACACTCTCCCAAATGGAGCTGTGTGTGTGTGTGTGTGTGTGTGTGTGTGTTTTCTCTCCCCGCAGGAATGCACCTTTTGTCGCACTAAAAGCCTTTTGTGTGGATTTGTGGCCCATTTCCTGTCAGAGCTGTGAAGAGCCATTTGGCTTTCACACACACACACACATTTAAACTCTTCACACACCCCATACGCACACTCACAGGTTTGAGTACACATCATTCACATGTGATTTTAGATACACAAAGACAGCTAAATGCTTTACAGATGCTTCACACACACACACACACAATGCATACAAAAATAGCGCACATCTAATACAGTTTTACACCGAGCTGTAAACGCGAAGCATGCACACATTTTACACACAGCAGGCACTTACACGTTTTAAAGTATGCACATACTCAAACACACACACTGTTCATAAATTCCTCCGTTGATCCAGTCAGTATGCGTCAAAAATCCCGTGTGTGTGTGTGTGTGTGTTTCTTCGTTATGTCTCACGCCCACACACTCTCTGCGAGCGGAAAGAGAACTTGACTCCATTTCCTCGAGGTGCTATTTACAGCTCTGACCTACACACACACACACACACACACACACACACACACACACTAGCTGCTGCGTGTACCGGCACGCTCGGAAACAGGGTGAGTCATATAGGAAGCCACACTCACACACACACTCTCACAAGCTCTCTCTTGCTGGCTAACCTGTCTGACCGCAAAGAGCGCACACACTTTCTCTCAGATCAGAACTGAAACTCAGCTTGGACAACCAAACCTTGCATAATAAATTCTTCCCGTAATACTAGTGTGTGTGTGTTTTGGCAATTGCTTGCTTTTTTTTTGTAACAAGTGACAGGAAAAGCGGTATATAAACAGAGTGAAATGCTCAAATGATATTGATCAGTGTCTGTGTAATAATTCTTAGATTTCTGCATGTTTGCTAGCAGTGTAGCTTTTTTCCTGACCAGAAGGTCATGAGTTCAAATCCCAGGACAACTTGGGAGCCACTAAACAAGATCCTTTATCACTCAAGTGTTCAGCTTGGGTTACAGAAAAGTTAAAGGATAATAATAATAATAATAATAATAATAATAATAATAATAATAAAGCCCTATAATGAATCAAGTGTGTAACATGCATCATATTAATAAACCAAAAAAAAGGGAACTTAATTGAATATTTTGTTTAATTTGAATTTATTTGTGATTTATTATATATTTATATATTGCATTTATATTTAATAGCAATTTTGAACATGTGCCTGCAAGCAATGTTTTATAAGCACTATTAGTTTGTTTGTTTGTACATTTGTTTTATGTCTTTGCATACAAAAAGAAAATCAATGAATTAGTTCGCTGAAAACGTTATTCAAGAGCAAAGTAAGAACTGATTAAGAGCGAACAGAATATCAGCTCGCCATCAAGCTGGTGCGAGCAATAAGCTTGGTTTTAAAAAGAGACGTTTTTTGAGTCCAGGAACTCGTTGATCACAATTTGTGAGTTCCAATTGCACATTTTCCCAAGACCCACCGAGCAAAACTGTTCAGTTTCAGCTGTTTGACCTGTTGCCTCTGTCAGCTGTAAGCGCTTTGGACAAACCCATCTGCCAAATGTAAACATCAAGTCTGTTCAAACGTTAAAGCACCGTGTTGTTCTCTTTCCTGTGTGTTCTCTTAGGAGCTGAAACGTTCATCTGTTGAGTCATTGGTTGAGTTTCTTTGTGTCGTTGATCCGAGGACTAAAGGTTTAGGATAAACAGGAAGTGAATGTGGAGGAGGTTCTCTTGGTTCTCTTTGGTAGCTGTAACTTAGATGCTTTTTTCCGACATTGCGGTAGTGTGGTGCCCTCTTTTCTTGTGTGTTTGGTGAAACGTTGAATCGGTTGGCCGTTGAGTCGTTTGTTGGGCTGCTTTGTGTTGGTTTTGGTTGCTGGAACATTTGCTGCTCAGCATACAAAGCGAGGCCGTGTGAGAGGCATTCACAGTTCACTTAGATTCACTGGGTTTCTCTCTCTCTCTCTCTCTCTCTCGCTGAATGAGTTCATCCTGAATGGGTCTCTGCTTCCGTCATTGCCGTGTGTGTGCGTGTGTGTGTGTGTGTGTGTTCTCATTGATTCAGTGATTCCTTTCATCATTGTGCCCTGATTGACCACAGCCTCTTCTGCGATCTATACAGGAAGTATTTCACAGCCCTACACACACACACAATAGGAAAGATGACTGATGTGGCCTTCAGATAACATCTCGTCAAATTCAATCAGTGAGAAACGTGCAGTGTGGGTGGGTGTGTGTGTGATAGAGAGAGAACAAAGGCATTTCTTTGGTGTTATCATGGGGCAACACCATTTTATACAATGCCCCCATCCCCCTACCTCGGGGCTATTAACCCCAACAAGAGCCACTTCCTGCACTATTTATACATAAATGCCGTCCTCCAGCCTTGCAGGACAAAGGAAATGACCAAATCATCACTCATCATACACCGGCTTCTGCTTCTACATGCTTACAGAAGCGCTGCTTGACATAGAAAAAAACCTGATTTGGTTTTAACCAAATGTCCAAAAAGGCATCTTGTTCACTGTGTAGTTGGAGTCAGCCATTTTGAAGCCAAATCTATCAGACAGTCATTCTAGTGGAAAAATATTCAGCAGCGATGTCATGCAGTAGGCTGTGTAGCAAACCTTGATCTGCCGCAGTGACAGTATGTTAATTTAATGGCATCTTGGTGAGCTAGCTGCAATGCTACATGTTTTAGCTCCTACGCTCTGTAAAACTAGCCAGCTGCATTTGCAGATGCAACTATCTGGCCTATTAGCTAATTAATTTTTTATATTTAGCAACATACTTCAGTTTTTTTTATCTTAGCCAAGAGCCAAGCTCATTAAGTGTTTAGCTAGTTTTTGTGTAACTCTCCAGCTGGCTAACTTTTAGCAGAGCCCCCTGTATAACACTAGATAGCTGGCTACATTTAATACCGTATTTATTAGAACTGTTAGCTAATGAGATGTTAATGTTTAACTAGCATACTGCAACAAAAGTGTAAAACTGTGTGTAAAAAGCTACATTTTATTCTATGAGCTGTTATACATGCTAACATACTTCAATTTAATATTTTCTTTAATAGGTTTGATAGTAGCTAACAGTCAAGCTAGTTAACCATTCAGCTACCGTCTGTGTAACACTAACTACCAAACTGCCATTAATATCATGTATATTGGAATTAGCAGTTAACTAGCTGTTTGTTTTGCTAGCATGCTTCACTGACAGCCCCCCTGTGTAACACTAGCTAGCTAGCTAGCTACATATAATACCTTTTGTTTGTTAGTTTAAAATACAATAAATTGTGGCATTTATAGACACGTTTCCTATAAAATGTGAATAAGGTGTATGGTTTGGGACATGTCCACAGTGGGCTAATTTTTGGTGATCATCACACTCCTAATTGGGAATGAACTCTGATACCGAGATGGTAAATATCCGTGTTGTCTTGTTCTTTTGATCTGTCTCTGAGAAGAAATAATATTTGCGTATCCTTTAGTTTTTTTGTTTAGTAATGTTTTGGCATTAAAAGATATTAAAGACCTTGGGGGATAAAAATGAATCCTTGAAAACATCCGGACAAATACTGGGAACTTAGAATTATTCCTGAGCTGCTTCATAGTGCATGTGTGTGTGTGTGTGTGTGTGTGTGTGTGCGTGTGTGTGTGTGTCGGAAGGGGAATTTTTTTTTTTAAAGATTAGACTATGCATCCACCCAGATGGTTCCTGTCTACTGGGCTTTTTCAGTTTACTTCCTTACCCCCCTCTCTCTCTATCTATCTATATCTCTTTCTCTTTTAAAGGCCTGGAAGTTGTCTTTTATTGCCCAGTTGTTCGGAAGTGACCTAGTGCCCTTGATTAGATAGGGCCATGTCCTATCGGCCTCTGTCAGTTACAACTGTCTGCCTCTCTCTCTCTCTCTCTCTCTCTCTCTCTCTCTCTCTCTCTCTCTCTCAGCATGGTTGCTTCTGTGTGTGTGGTGTGTGTGTAGGGAGGACAACAATGGAGGCTTTAGCGTGTCCTGCTTTCTGGTCAAAGGGGGTGAAAAAGAAAGAGAAAGGGCAAGGGAAGTGACAAATAGAGAGGGAGAGAAGAAAAGAAAAAGGGGAGGCCAGAGATAGTGAGAAACCCGACATACGATATTCGTAATGCACTACAGAGTGAAAGTGATGTAGCTGGGTTTGATATGACTGAGTGTGATTAAACATCTGTTACTGGTGTTAGACCGCACCAATATTTAGGTGTGTGCACTGTAAAGTGTATTTTTGTTAAAATTCATAGCAGCATGTGTTGGTAAGTTTGTATGTGAGTTAAAGTGTATGAGGGTGTAGTTCTTTGTGTTAGTGTGTAAAAGTGTGTGTTAAATGGTGTTAATGTGAGCGAAAATACAAAGCTGCAGTTAGGTCGAGAACCATATCAATGTAGGATTGAAATGAGAAATGAAAGTCTGATTGTTTACAGTTTGGACAAAGGATATTAAGTTCTGAATAAAGTTCCAGCTCCAGTTCCTAATGATCTTAAAAGCTGCAACAAAACTATCAGTTGTCAGAAACCCTGAGTGTTAGATCATAGTATTGAAGATTCCACTAATCCTCTACAAGCTCTTTTTATCTCATTGTGTGAGAGCTCATCCATACATATACATACCCCCCCCCCCCCAAAAAAAACCAGGTGAGTCTTTCATATGCTTGATAACATCCTGCTATTGGCTCTTTATTGATCTGAGCTGATGCTTTTCAATGGCCCTTTTCTTTAAAAGAGCCCTAAAGCTAATCACAGCCATCACTCTTTACGACCTCACAGACCCTAGGGGGAGTGTGTGTGTGTGTGTTTTGTGTTTCGTAGAGGGGAGAGGGGGCTTCATTTCCTGACGGATCAAACACCTCTACGGGTGGTTAATTTATTGCCCTATTCATTCCAGCAGTGCTGATTCTGCGTTTAATGGCGTAACGGGAGGCTGTGATAGGTTTAGACTCCTGTAAGAATTCCTCAATGCTGATTCGATTGAGCTTTTAGAAGTCTAATGAAAGAGTTTAAAGTTCTAGAACTTCCTAATAATTCCAGTTCTAGAACTCAAGTCATGACTGATGTTACTGTATAAGCAGCTCTTACTGCATATGGGCTCCTGGAAGAATGCTGATTAGTTTTAACGTTTTAGAACGCCGATGAAAGAGTTTAGCTTTCTAGAATATTGTAATAAGAAGTTGTTGACCGGTGAAACAGACAGCTCTTAAATTTGGAATCCCATAATGGAGCGCATATAAACCATATAAGTACAGAATACCCATAATGCACTCGGTATTTGTACTCCTGTGCATTAAATAGGATCTATGATTTGACACACAGTGGCCTAATGATCGTGAGGAATTTCTGATGTGACCTGATAAAGTGAAGAGTGTATGGTTTGGGACATGTCCACAATGAAAGGGTAATGGTGTTTATGTGGCCTTTAGAGTGAGTAAGAGTGTGTAGTTTGGGATATGTTCACTGTGGACTAGTGTCTATGTGGCGTATATGGTAATTAAGATGTGTGGTTTGGGACACATCCACTGCAACCTAATGATAGTTTTTTTTGTGTAGCCTATATAGTGGAAAGGTTGTGTTTTTTGGGACACGTCCACACTGGTGTCTATGTAGCAGATACAATAAATCAGATTTGTGGTTTGAGAAATGTCCAAAGTGGAATAATAATTGTGAGGCATTTCTGACGTGGCCTATAGAGTGTGTGTGTGTGTGTGATATTGATGCTGAGATGTTTGTGATGGTGTTCAAATCCATTGCTGCCCATATCATCCGTTGTTTTCTGCACAGTGCATTTGTTAGGGAACACTGAATAACTGCCTTTTTGGCTACGTGGTGCATGCTAGAGCTGACGGGCAGTTGAGGGTAGATTCTTTCATGCTGTAGAATGCATGCTATCTATAAGAAAAAAACATTAACATTTTCTGTATTCTTTTGAGCAGACGTTCTGTGAAACAACGATTTATGTGGCTGACTAACGACAGGACCCCGCGGAGCCGAGAGCTGCAATCAGAACCCAGCTTGAATGGTTTTCTCATTCTGCTCCACATGCACACACACACAGTCCCTATACCTCCAAAATCACAGATGGAACCACACTGGGAATATTTAAGGCCCTCGGCTGTGTGCAGATGAATGCTTTGCTATGGAGGAGGAGAAGCAAGGGCACCAGACACACACACATACACACACACATACACACACACACTTTGAGTCGAATTTCAGTTTGGCTGCTGAGCACGCCGTCCACGCTTCAGTGGAGCTGAATGGAAAAGTCCGGAGAGCAGGAAGTTTTTGATTAGCGGTTTGCCTGGAGAGAGAGCGAGAGAGAGAGAGAGAGTCTAAAGTCCTCGGTTGGATCCCCGCCCACTCTCCTTCTGCAGAACGTATTTAAATTTTGGGTCTCCAAATGAAATGGACGTGCTGCAGTCGTCCAAACCATTTTTTTCCCCTCTTCTTAACCACATCCAGCTCAGCAGGGAAAAACATTGAGCGCACACGGATCAAATGTCTTTAAATTGGACTACTGATCTCCAATCAACTCATATAAATCATGTTATTTAAGGGAACAGTTTAACCAAAAATGAAACGTACACAATTTCCCTCTTAGACCAGATGTAATCGAAAAGCCAAGACGTGACTGGTGTCTGAAGTTTGCTTCTTCCACAAGAGACTAATGTCGCTACAAGTAAACTTACCTCAAACCACACTGTCAAGTTGTTCAATATCTCAAACAGGCTTTCTTATATGTAAATGTGGTGCAATGTTTCTTCAGTTCCCAAAATGCTCAAATTGAAGAAAAACGTAGTGTGTTTTTTTTTCTTGTCCTGTCATATGCAACCTCTTATCACACATATATAGATTCATTACAAAGAAAAAAAAAGCTTGGAAGGAGAAGAAGCGGAGATGGTTCATGCATCTGGTGAGCGTACACGGCTAATACAGATAGCTTGCTTTGCCAGTCTGCCGATTTTCAACATGGATTAGCTCATTATTTCATTTGACTTAAACTAGTTAGCTTTAGGAGCATTTCAATTACTAAACTAAAAAATAAATAAATAAGTTGCTCACTCCACACCTACAAGAGACAAACTACAGGCAAGACGAATGACTTGTCACGTGTTAGTGCGAATGTAAGGCTGAACATTTGTGGGCTACATTGATAGCTTTGATGCAAAATAAATAAGCAAACTTTGACTTAATGTCTATTCCACGCTAATCATAGATTTAATACAAACTCCTGTGGGAAGGTAGGTTAATTGGCTATTAACTGTGACAAGTCTTTAACTTATTCATCCTAGTGAACATGGCCATATATATATTGTCCAGAAACTTTACCTCAGATTATCTCAAAAGTCAGACAATACTTGTTTAGTACTTAGGCTACAAGGCTAATGTAGCTAGCAAGTAAGGAAACTTATAGCTACTTGTTTAGCTTTATTCTAACTGCATGTCTTAATCATAACAAACTTGTCTCAAGACATAATTTGTCTGAGGAACACAAACAGTTTCGTAGTTTCAGAAAATTCAAGAATAAATATTACGATACTAAAGTTATGCCTTAGCTATCTCCTACTTAGGAAGAAAATGATTACTGGTACTGTTTATAGCTCTGCTTCATCCTTTTGTTTGTAACTCTTAAAAAAAACGTTTGCTGATTATTGCAGCATTTTGTCTCAAATGAGTAAAGCAACAGGGTTGAGGATTTCTTTTAGCGTAGAAGTAGCAAATACACATGTGAATAACTAGCACCTAGCGTATGCTAATGGTGTGAGAAGATTAAAAATACTATAGTGAGTCCTAAGTTTGTAAATGTAATATCATAAAGGAAACATAAGCAAGATTGTTTGTGATACTGAAAATAATCTACAAAGTGCTTTATCTGCTAACTAACAGACTGGCAGGATTCTGCAGTTAGCCTGAGGTAATTATTGTTATTTATCCTCTGTTTGTCCTGTATAGGAAACTCCTTAACAGTAGTTTCAATTCTTTGTTACTTAATTACACTGAAGATTAGCTCTACGTGAAACATTTTGTACTCGTTCTTCTCGCTCTGTTTGTCTGATAAAGTCCCTGTCCTGAACATGGCCTCTGGTTTTGTGTGTATCTTTGTCCTGGCTGTAACTTGGCCTCGTTGGCTCAAAGCCAGACAATGCATTCACCAAGGAAAAAAAAAAAAGGCTGATCTCAGACCTGTGGGCATTTCTAGGACAATTTCCTACAGTCTTTGCATGCTGATTCCAGGTCAGCAGTTCTTTTGTGATATTTTTTTTCTCTAAAAGCCCCAGGGGTAGCACGTATCAAATGTCCTAATGGAACTGATCCAGGATCAGATTTGGCTCTTTGCCTCTAATGGAGATGATTATATGTGAGAAGGTGCGCTGATTCTAGATCAGGCAGGAGATGCTTTGTGAAAGGTCCAGCTCTCAGGTTTCAGTGTGTGAAAGGAGACAGGAAGTGTGGATGTTGTGTTAGCGACCAAGGCTACTCTTATTACCGCTTCTTTCAAAGCAACTGCATGCTCCTGTTCTTTTCTATGATGTTGAAGCTTCTTAGCTTTCACAGTGTAGAAACAGGCTACCGTTTCTTAGTTTCATTTCCTTACACAGATTCCACAGGTAAACAATCACAGAGCACAATGCCACTGATAGATGTTTTCTGTTTCCTTATTATATTACTTACATACCAATATATATAATCACACCAACGGCTGTAATTAATGACTACACCATAATGTCATGTAGTATATTTTGTTTCCTTAAGTGTCCTCCACCCATTAAAATTATTTCCTTTGACCATCTTCTTTATTTTACCAAACAATAACAGATATATAATTATAGTTATAGAATTAATTATAATTACACTAATTGTTCTTTTGCGTAGCATTGTGAATACCTTAATAATTGTAGTTACATAATACAGCTAGAAGTTACACAATGACTCAGATTCCTTGTTCCTGTAATAAAATAGCTATATATAATTACACTTAATTATGTAAGTTTACAGAAAAGTAATTACTCAGTGATAGGATTAAAAAACAGTCAACCTGGAAATTCCAGTGGTGTCAATGCTATGTAGGCAGTTTACTCCTCACAGTGGAGAAGAACACAGACACACATTTCAAAACGAGTAGCTTGCAATAGTATTTTCTACCAAAGAGGGCAAAGTACCAAAACACCTTGGTTGGTTATCTGCCAATTCTCACTCATCAGCTTCAACCAGCTTTAACTGCCAACAGAAGAGTGCTGGAGGTGTACTTCCTACAAGACATACAGTGGGGTCCAAAAATGTTGACAATTCTAATATAAAAGTAACATGTTAACTGGTACAGGTCTGAATTTCTGTAAGCCTTATCTCTTCCATTGAAGCATGTGCTCAGATGACACACCGATGGATTTCAGTGAATTGATTAATGAAGTTCAGTTCCCTTAGTTACCTTACTGGACTTTTTTCAGTCATTGGCCAAAAATCAATTAAGTATTGTGGGTTTTTAGTGCATGAGGTTACAAACAATCTCCTAAATGTAAGACAGAACTAAAAACAAGACCCACAAGTAAATCTAATAAATCTACAACCTAAAATCAGATTTAAACTCATGATTAAATGGTTTTGCAATAACAGTACAATTGTGTCCTCCTCTGCATAGAAGATAAAACGTGCATTTCTAGAGTATGACAGCAGATAATTCAATCTCTTTGTGGTTACTTGGTTGGTAATTTCACTAAAACACCACGTAAACCCCCAATTGTTTATTTATTAACTGAGTTACCAAAAAAAACCCACAAAACCAAAACCACACCCAGTGCCTGCGTGTATCTGTTGTTCATTTAGCTTTCAATTTTGTGATGGTGAAAATGTGTAAAACATGTTATAGGGCTTCTTTTCATCTCCTTCATTCCTTTCTTCTTAGGGCACTTTGAACCCAGTGCTTTTGCTGGTAGAGTAATGAACACACACCCAACCAAAAGAAAGAAAGAAAGAAAATGCAAAAAGAAAGCATACATGCCTTAGGCCTGCGTCCTGCTGCTGATATTTCAGAAGCAGCTAAATCAGAAACAAATGCCTGCACGCTAATATTATTCAATATTAATAACCGAGAGACGTACCCTTCTTTTTTTTTTTTTTTTCTTTTTTTTTAAAAGAAAACCGATTTCTGCTTCTAATAGATTTTTTTAGTTTTCCTGGCCCAAGCTGTTTGGCATCTGTGTCAAGTCTGCTAACTTGTTTTGAGACTTGTCTGACCAAGGTTTTTCATTCAAAGGACTGCTTTTCAGATTTTAATTTAATTTACAAACAGCCAACCCCTTTTCGACCTAATAGCCAAAACGGCCCTCACATGAGAACTACAAGGACTTGGAATAAAAAAAAAAAAAGAGTCATATCGCAGACTAGCATTGGCCTAAAATATGTAGATATGTATGTGAGCCTTCAGATAGAAAAGATTTATTAAATTCTAATTTCATGACTTCTTCCTCAAGTTAGAAATGGGGAAACATGAGAGCTGAAGTAAATGTAACAAGCTGGTTGGATAGATGTCACCTCAATGTGGCTTTCCACCAAATTTAAGCCAATTTTAGCAAACAGAAAAAATTCTGTAGCCAGTTTCTTTATTGTACTTTGGGTTTCCCAACATACAATAAAGTGGGTTTCCCTATTAGTTCCAGTTTTGTACATCGCTACTTTACTCTGCTTGGGGGTATGAGTGCTGATGTAACTCTGGAAATCTCCAAAGAATTAGCTGGAGTCAAATCGTTGCTGTGGCCAATGTTGAGTGTGGTTCTCATAACCCCATGAAATCAGTGGATCAAAATTCCATAGAGAGTTAATACATCACTATAGGGATCAAAGACTCCCAAAAGTCTGAAGAGAATGCAGAATAACTGTAATAGTACATTGAATTTAACCATCAGAAATTCAACAAGTAAAATTATAAGAATCTATATTTATATAGCACTATTCATGTTGAGTGAAAATCTAAAGTGAAAACACTGCAAAATTTCTCTGGGACTATTCCCGAGTTTAGGGGCGATAGCCGACAAACATCTATCACCAACTCTGCTCCGATTGATTGTAGAAATTGGTAGTAAAACTTCCTGACATAAATGGAGTGCATAAGATGGGTTCCAGAAGATCAGTAAGATATGCCCGAGTTAAACAATTTACAGCTTTATACGTTATGAGAAGCCATTTGTAATCAATAAATTAATTCAAATACAAGAGAAAAATGTCAAGGTCAGTTTTCAAGATCAGATCAGACCCAAACAGGGGGGGGGGGGGAGAAAGAGAGAGGGAGAGAGAGGAGGAAGACGGAACAGTGGAACCAGCTGTTTGGTCTTTATAGCGTCTTGACTATAGAGACTCATAATGGTTCAGAGTTTTGCTTCAATCAAACGCTTGATTGGTCTTTACAGGAATATTAGTCATGTTCCTCCTCTTTTATTCGTCTTTTTAAAAAAGCATGATGGTGGCGGAAACCGAGTGTGGCGATAAAAGAGCCTAAAAATAAAAAAAGCTCTGTGGGCTTCCAGTCTTTTCTCTTTTCATCTTTTCTTCTACTTTTTTGTGCTTTTTCCCCTCTAAAAACGGAGGTGTTTCCAACCCCCTCCTGGAGCACAGGTGTTGGGTGAAGCGTTAACAGACACAGACACACACACACACGTTGCAGTTCTGAGAAGTCTAGACAAAACCTCACACACACATCTGGTGTGTGATGTGTATATATAGAATTATCTTTTAATTCAAAACTCATTATTTTATTCAGTGAACATTTCTTCAATGTTGTATTCAGTAATGGAAATCAGTCATCAGTTCTTTTCACAGCGAACATTTCAACAATATTACAGCTTCCCACAAACGATGTGAAACCTCTGATGGTGCAGTTCAGTATTATTGTATATGTGGAGCTGCAAAACAACTTTATTATTGTTGAGAACATTGACTTTAATTTTTGATGCTGCATTCAAATACAGTCATGTATGTATTTAGAACAGGATTCCACATAAAATGACCATGCTTGTGTTTACAAGTTCCTTATACTTAATATATAATTAGATAGTGTGGCAGAAATTTGGTTTGTAGTTGAGTCTGATTCTAATTACTGTACAATTTTAGTTGTACAATGTTTTTTCTTGCAAATGTAACAACACCTGCGAAAAAATTGTTATATTCTCAACAACTTTCTTTCCTTTTCGCTGTATGTAATTATGAATGGTCAGAAGGTATGGCTATACTTTATTAACTTTACCACACAATTTTCTGTCAAATTCCTACTTATTTGAACTTTTCTGGACACATGCATGAAAAATGTTTTAAACATTGAGAACTTTCATAGGAAAAGGTTAGTGTAATCATGCTAGCTACCTTGCCATATAGCAATAGTTCTAGCTACCTAGCCATATAACCTCTATCCAGCCTGCCAGCTACTGAGATTTGCACAAAAACTGTTTGTTCATCAGTGAACACACACTATCAATAACATTAGGATGGATTTTAGAAGTAGCTAGTGCACAGTGCCTCGGAATAGCCAAGCGACCCAAATAATGAGTTTTAACTCACCCTGGTGAGCTCACCGCCAGCTTATTCCACATTAGTGGAATCTATCTGTCAGTGAATTTCCAGTTCATGTGATAAACATGGTTAAAATGCATGTAGGAAGCACATTTAAGTTTTCTGGATAGATGTAATGAAGAGAAATTGAGAATGTGACCTTATTCATCTGAACATTTCTACCGGAGAAGTGGGCGGGTCTAGCAAAGAGGCGATTTTGCTTCTTGTCTCTAATGCACAAACTCGAGAAGGAGAAAGTCCCTTTCAAGACTTTCTTGCAGACTCTGCAAATTTGACAACATGACAGAGGTATTTTGCTTTAATTTCTTCATTACAGTCGATGGGAACAACTTAAACAGGGACAATTAAAAAATGTGTAATTATTAAATAGGTGACATTTTCTGTATATTTAGTTTTGTTGTTTTTTTGTTTTTTTTGGAAGGAGTCTCCAGTGTTCGTGCTTCATAACAGTCAGAGGTAAAGTTGTAACTTTCAATTTTCCGATATGAGGAACTGTTCAGTACAGAGAGCTTTGCGGTTTCTTAACCTGAAATCTGTATTTTCATTTTCTTGGTAACTTCAAGAGAGAAAGAAAAGGGAGGCTGGTGAGGGAATGACTGTTTATCACTGCTATAATGCAAGTTATATGCATTATGAGGTCTCTTTGCTGATCTATAAGTGTGTTTTCATTTCTTTTACAATCACATTTTACTGTACCAGAGAAAAACACACATTGAGATTTTCCTTATGGGTTAACATAATAATTAAGGCTTTTCTAACTGCATTTCCCTCCTGAGAGCCAGGAGCTTTGTCCCCATGATATGCTTGGTCCCCACAAGACTCCTGTGTGACCGGGCCCCATTAAAAGCTGAATACAAACTCACTAACACATGCACATACACACACTGTTTTGCTTTGTTTTGCTGCGTTTCTACTAATTAGCTCTCGCTGCTAATTACTGTAATTCCCGGACGCTGAGTTCCGAGCCATTTCCCAAACACACTCGGACCGGAACGGCACGTAATTATACACATGCTTCCACTCTTCCTCCATCCTTCACCAGCACAATTAGCCTTTCATTACACCCGAGTGTGTGTGTGTGTGTGTGAGTGTGTGAGTGTGTGTGTGTGTGTACGCTGCGGTCTGATCGCAGTGTTTTGCTGTAGGCTCTGCGGTGCAGGTGATGCGTTGCATTTTACCCACCAATTGCTAGCAAATTTGCACGCATGCGTGTGTGTGATTATACCAAGCTTACATCCTATCACAGTAATAAAGAAGCAATATACCTATACATGCTCTATGAATCAGAGTTGCCTGGTATAAAGAGAGACAGTTGTTTCTGTGTGTGTGTGTGTGTGTGTGTGTGTGTGTGTGTGTGTGTGATTATTCCAAGCTAACTTCCTGTAAGCAACATACCTATACATGCTCTATGAATCAGAGTTGCCTGGTAAAAAGAGATGTAATACTGTGTGTGTGTGAGTGAGAGATTATTCCAAGCTAATTTCCTGTATTAGTAGTAAACAAGCTGTATACCTGTATGTGTTCTATGACTCAGAGTTGCCTGGTATATGTCACCAACTTTGTTCTGAATTTGGGGAAGGCCCTTTTAAATTGAAACATTTACACAGGGATGTGTATGCTGCCTTCATGTGATATCATAAATATCATTAATATGAGTTCCTCACCTGAAAGTTGCATCAATTCCTAATTACAAGTTGAGACTTGGGAAACAGCAGTGATACTGGAGTTTCCAATACCTAAACTTTCACCATGATTTAAGAAAGAAGGTGTAAGTACTTGTCAATAGTTTGTCATTTAAAATGTTTCTAAATACAACTGACTGACTATGCTACAGACAATGTTTGCAGGATAAATTTGGTATATTTTTACTATAAGGAAAATACCAATAAAAGTTCTTTTTTTTCTTCATGATCATGATAAACTAGCAAACTAATATGTTTACAAGTCAAGTGGCTTTGCACTGTGTGCACAAAAGATAACATGAGATATCCTGGCGCTTAATATGGTGGTCTGTGATGACAACAAATAAAGCAGAAAGTGTGTGAACACATTCAGGGGTATTACAGTTTCATTCTATGATGTATCTGGAATAAACCACGATGTTTTGACTAATGGAGTCTTCTGTTATTATGAGAGTACTTTAAAACATGACTGTATACACACTACACAAAAGTTTAAAATGATTAAAGCTTAACAACAATGATTGCAAAATTCACCAGGCATTTGAGCATTGTGTGCTTGGCATGCTTGGCGTATCTGTGGGCAAAAGTCCGAGCTGCTTCTCCTGCTGTCTCCTGTATCAAGCTATGAATCGTGCTTGGACACACAAACATAATATCAGGCAAGTCTTGACCGGCCTTATTTCCTCTCATTTGGCTGAGATCCTGTTTCACTCTCAACTCCCCATTGAGAAAACACACTGACCACTGCCACACACACACACACATACACACACATCTGTCTTACTATCCTTGTGAGGACCTTCCATTGACATAGTGAGTAATACAGCTAATTAATGCCTTGCTTAAATATAAACCTAAACATAAAAATAAAGCTTTTTGGCTCTTTTAGATTCTTAAATAAATAATTGTAATTTTTGTAAAAAGGACATTTTCCTTTTAAGGACCAGTCAGATGTGCCCACAAGGTCAAAACTGTCAAATATTCTTTTTGGGACATCTGGACCTCACTAAGATATAAAAACCTACACACAAAGACACCACCTTGCTTTATGAGGACCAACCAAATGTCCTAGAGAAATGATATATTTCTATCATAATTGGGATATTTAGGTTCTCTTAAAGGCTTTTACGCACACCCACACCCACACACACGGCCTTATGGGGACCAATCAAATGTCCAAAAGAAGTCAATTATTCCTATCTTAATTGGCATGTTTCGTTCTCGTATAGTCTTACACACACACACCACTTTGCTTTATGAGGACCAACCAAATGTCCCAAGTTTAAAATGTAACATACTCCTATTATAATTTCTTTATAGGGACCTTCCAAATGTTCCCATAATGTCTGTCTCTGTCTTTTCTCTGCATTTTCAGTCTTATTGCCTTATTGTGTGTGTGTGTGTGTGTGTGGGTGGGTGGGTGTGTGTGTTCCATGAGATCATTACATTTAAATTAGCACCAAGTAAAATGTTATTTTAAACCCTGATGGAATGTTAAATATCATTATTATCATATTAAATGAGTAAACGTGTGGAAGTGTGGTGTGAATAATATTGAGACATGAGTGTTGAACTCATGAGTCACAAATGCCAACTGAAAAGTGAAGTCAAATTAAAATAAATTAACATCCAAAGAGATTAATGGCAGATTAAAAAACCTTCATCTTGGCTTATGTTTTCTAAGGACTAAAAATAAATGAATGAATACAATGTGTTGTGATTGTATTTAATGAACAAATGTGTATAATTATTCATATTGTTGTTTTCTTTAAGGAGACATTTAGTTCAAATATTTATGGAAGGAGTTGGCAGTGTCAATGAAAACACTTAGTAGGTTTTCCACCACTTCCGGATAGATGACTTTGAATCTTCCAATTTAATGACAATCTGCGTTTTTAGAGTTTCCAGAGAGAGGCTGGCAAGCGAACAACTGTTTAGAGCTGCAATAACGTAATTAATACCAGGGACTAACTTGTTTTGTGGACGTTCACAACATTAAATCATAATGGTATTATTTCATCAAATTATAAATGAAAAACTGTAATCTTTGCCATATTGCTATATGCTATAAAAGGGATAAAACACTTGCCATTAGAGGAAAATAATAAAATTTGTCTGTGATCATTCTCCTATAACAGCACAGGCACACAAACACACTCCGAGTTGTTCCTTAAGTTGAAGTGAAAGTGTTTATAATTGCATTTTCCCAGCAAGCAGGAGCTTTGTCCCTGTTATATGCTTGGTCTCAACAAGGCTGCTCTGAAACCGGTCCCCATTAAAACCTGAACACACAGATAACATAAACACGAAAATGGATTAAAAAGTATGGAAAGTTTTTTTGTAATAAAAAATATATGAGACCCTTCTTTTTCCACCAGGAAGGAAACAAACCACCTCTCAAGAACCCAACCACACACACACACACGCACACACACACACACACACACACACACACTGGGCAGAGGAGAGAGAGGAGTTTCTAATGTTGGCTGATGTGGTAGATATGTTTTGGAAACTTGTTTTAATCTGATATATATTGCTTTTGGATTGTGTAT
>JAQMYM010000008.1:16593626-16607317 GCA_030014255.1 Parauchenoglanis ngamensis | reverse complement strand
TTTTCCTTATGTACAAAATAAACAACATTTTGGTGGAGTCTTGGATTCTTTTGTGACATACTTCTAAGCAGAAATAGAAATGAACATGTAAAACTTCATGAATGCAGGTCATGTAGAAATTCTGAGTACAGGGGAAAAAAAACAGACTTTGAGAAGTTTTGAAGCCTTCAATATTTTAACCCTTCTTCAAAGTTGCTAGGTTTTTGATAATGTGAGGCTGATGAGTAGACAAAACCAGAGAAATAAGCATTTCTATGTTGTGTTGATATTTTTATTGCTACAGTTTAAGATAATTAAGCTCAAGTCGCAATTTATCCAAAACTTCAAAATGAATCATGTGACAAAAATTCCATTCAACCAGGTGTAGCAAGCATTACAGTAGAAAGTTCTTATTTTCTGTTCCTATGTTAAAAAGTGTGCCAGAGAGAGGAAGTCACAGAGCATTCAACCCAAAAGTGTTCTTCTGCAGCCAATCAGGCTAAGTTTCCATCTAAATGTTTAGCAAATGTGAAGTGAATTTCTGAACTGGTTGAAGGAAGGAAAATGTGACTATTCGCTAAGGCTTAATTTATTCCAAGCACTCTTGTTTCCATCACCCGTTATCACATCTTGTCTTTAAACATACACCATACGCCACACTTTCCTCTGATCTGATCAACCAGTTGCAGAGTTTTGAGTGGAGTTTCCATTCATCTTATGTGCAAATTCGACATTTACATATGGATGACTAACTTTGCCTTTATGAAAATATGGCTGCCCTTTTCTTCTCTTCTTCACACTCAATTTAAAAGTTTGTGGAACAGCAGAGGGTGTTCTCAGGTTGTTTTTCAATAGAGGAGGTTTTCAGATGACGAACATTCACCAGAAGGCGACCCTTAGGGTCTTCTAGAAGTATTCAGGAAACTACACTATAAAAAGAACAACTTAGCAAGTGAATATATCTTGACTATTGTTAGATTTATCTAGTATCTCCTATAATATGATCAGAAGCAACCAAATATATGATTATTAGACTTATTTCTAGCCTTTTCTATTAATTTCAAGCTTTAAATTTTCTAATTCTATTGGCAGACAGTTTTGTGTTTATTTCTTTTTGGGGTTTTTTGGGGAGTTTTTTTAGAAATAAATGCTTCAAATTTGCTAAATTATCTTCCAAACTTGAAATGAGTACAAAATAATATGACGTTATTTTCACCTACTAAGTTGTCAGGTTTTTTTTGGAGGAAAAATTATTACATGTTAAAAAAAAGTCTCAACGTCTAAGCCTTAGCTATAGCATTTATGGTTTTTGACTCCTTGCTACAACGATACAAGAGCCACCTGTAAACTTTTCTGCTTTATCAGCAACCGTGAATAACAACCACCCAACGGAAAAGGTAATTCAAATTAAGGGGAAGGACGCAGAATGTGACAGACACACTTTTGCGGTTACTTTCACTTTCTTCTAGCAAACTTGCTACCAAGCAATATTAATTACAGTACTTGGCACACAAAGCAGCTGGCTGAGTAAACAAAGTACGACATTTCCATTAGCTGTAACGGACAATTTGAAGTAATAAACCCAAATTTGAACTAATTTAGTAATATAAATATAAATATATACTATATTATTTCCTTATATAACTGTGATTCTACAATTGAGGTGCAATTTAGGCCTTGTCACTTGGAAAAATTAAACTTGACTTTTTATCATTCTTCAACATTGAATTTAAGAAGATATTTTCAAAAATGTGTCAACCTATCACAGGTGAAAATATCTCTCTCTTTTGCTCTCTCTCTCTCTCTCTCTCTCTCTCTCTCTCTCTCTCTCTTTTGTTTATACAAGGTTTCTTTGCTGAAAATGGCTCTTGAATCCATAACAGTGTTGAAAGTAACAGAATTACCAAATAAACCAAATGTAGTTTGGAGGAATTTCTAATGACTACCTTAAAATTTTTATTTGAAAGTACAAACGTGTTACCCAAATTAAATCATTAAAGTGAGCTCATCAGTCAGTATCACAATATTGTTCAAAATAATGAAGAAAGAATGAGAAAACTTTTTCCCCAAAGAATTTCCTCTTCCCAAGATTGTCACTTTCCTATGGAACATGTGACTTGTGGAATATTCCAAATATGTCATGGGGGTGAATGTGTTCATGTAACAGGGCTGCGTGAACGTTGTGGGGAAAATGAAAGGTACATTTTTCATTATTTATAACTGATGACTCATTGACTCATGGCTGTCTTTCAGGCATTGACACATAAATGAATGCAAAAAATGAAGAAGAGATTTTTGAAGCATTTTATTAACTAAACTGTGGCTGAATAGTGGGCTGGGCCACGCAAAAATGCTGTAGATAAGTTTCTTTTACATTTTTGAAATTGCCGCATTGTTGTTGTTGTGAATGTCTTTAACATTTATTTTACATAAATATTTTTAAATGTAATATCCTCAGTCATGGAATCGCTCATAAGTATTCTATTTACATGACATGCAACACAGCACTGCTTTTCTTAATAAGTCATCTCAATCCCAATAAACTCCATTCATCATGATGAAGTAATGGAACAACCCAAAAGATGGCCAATGGGATTCATCCAAGGGGGAATAGTAAGGATAACTGAACAAAAGAGAACTGGAACACAACCTTGGTTATGCTTAAACAAACAACAACAACAACCAAATTATGCTGAAATCGAGTGAATAACTTGAGTATTTCCGTAATGTTGAGTAGCGTGACATGCAGTTGCAGTCCAACAGCAAGCTCACTCAATGACCAGGTGCACTGTGTGTGTGTGAGTGTGTGTGTGTGTGTGTGCGCGTGTGTGTTTGCTCTTGTCGTGACTGCGGGGCCGTTGCTAAGGGATCGGCTTATCTCCAAGCCGTATCCATTTCTTCCCCTCCCTCCCGTCTGCCCTCTTTCCGTTTTGTCTTCCGAATTCCTTCGTTCCTTCGGCCAAGTCCCATACGAGACACACACACACACACACACACACACACACACACACCTGCCCCAGCCAAACAGCTGTGGAGAACATAACATCGTTAGGCTGACTGACGGAGAACGATTGGCCTGTTTTATGGGGAATAACGACACGTCTGTGATCCAGTGGCTGTAGATTATCACTGATCATTATGTTAACTAATCATTAATCACTAATCACAACTAATCATTGATGTTATTAGCGCTAACACACAACGTTGAGCGTCCCATTGCATTGTTTTACAACGTAAATGCAGAATTAAAGCAAAGAAAGCATTAAAACATCATTTCAAAAGGGCTCCTCTTCTCCTCAATAGTCTTGCTAGCTAGTGTGTAGCATGTCAAATATTCCGACAACATAAAGAGTGACAGGAAACAAGACAAAACAGTCAGATTATCAAGTCAGATGTCATGATAAATTGCTACTACTACAGCTTAAGAAATAGAAGTGTTAGCATGAATTTTACTTTTACTTTTAGCATAAGTTTAAATTTACTTTTTCTCCCCCCAGCACTTTTAGCTTAATTTTCAATTATAATTTTCCAAAACTAGATCAAATTCAGTTCATTCTGTTCACCTTCCAGAAGCAAAACTCTGTGTTTTCAAATCACACTAGCCTGTACGCTAATCTGCTAGCACTGCTTGGAAATGTACAAGATCGAGTTTGCTTAGTTGGTTTTTTCGTCGCTACGTTAAAACAACTGTTTAAGAATTTGACCAATAAGGCCCCATGTCTTTCAAAGATAAAGGTCCTGTTTAAACCTGGTGTTAAAAGGCATCTTGAGCATTCAGGTGACAAATGGACTGCCAAGACACATTGCCTTTTACACCTGTGTTTATCATGCGTCTCGAAGGTGTAAAGCTGACCGCTTTTGTTCAAATTTGTTTTTACTTCCTACATCACTTGAGTGATGTACAAGGTCAAAGGTCCCCTCACACAGTTACATTAAAACATTAAACCTGCAACATAACGTCATTATTTTCTTGCACTCCAACCACATACATCGGTGCTCCTCTTCATCTTTTTCTAGCGTGTCACGCTGTTACCAAAACAATCATCGCGTCCAGCATTAATGGCGTATTTTCCTGTTGCGTCCTTGTCGGGGACGCGTTAGCGTTTACACTACAGATGGTATGTGGTCAAATGCATCCCAGACCACCTCGGCAAGTGGTTTGAGTGAATTGGAGGTGGTTTACACTTTAGTGCTATTTAGTTGTGATCAGCTCGCCCAACACACGTTTCAATACCAAGTGTAAACAGGGTCAAAAAGACATCAGTATAAGATTTCCTTTTTGGCATCCACATCAGATTCTTTGGTGTTAGCAAATGTCTTATTTGATGGATTATTGTGAAACCATCACAAAAGGACATAAGGAAAACGCACAACATTTGTACATTGTAATATGTAAATTGTACAAATAAGGCTTAAAGTGCGTGTATTTGCCTGACATCATTATTATTCATTATTCATTATTATTATTATTATTATTATTCAGCCCTCACAACCTCATTCTCAGGCTTGAGATAGATAACTAAGGCAAAAAGTTTACATAGGCTACACCTAGACTAAAAACCTCCATTTTCCACAACACTTTTCATGTTACTACACATCTCCTGTGTTATGTCAGTTAGGGTATTTATTTTATTTCCATGCTGACGATTATGATGTCTTGAGGTTTGGTTTTTAGTATTTCTACAAAAACCTCCTTCCTCAGTATGCCATCTATTTTCAGAAGTGCATCAGTCTCTTTTCCCACAGCATGATGCTGCCACCCCCATGCTTCACAGTTGGGCTGGTGTTCTGCAAATTCAATCCTCACCAATTTCCCTTCATATATAGTGCTGGTGAATATGGCCAAACAGTTCAATTTTTGTTTCACCTGACCAGAGAACACTCTTCTAAAAAAAAGTTAGCTTGGTTATCACCTGCAAACTGGTTTTGTAGCGGCTACTTTCTTGGTGATGTAGGACACTTGATGATGTTGGATGCACATATTAGGTATCTGATGTCTCCAGCTCCTTTACCAGGTCCTTGAGCCTTCCTACTAAAGTTTGTTTATTCCTTTACATTTGTGCCTTCTTCCTGACCAATGCTATGTTGATGTGCAGTCTGGTTTAATCTTCTGGTTAAACTAAAAGTATCAGTTAGTTACTGTACCTACTGCTGATTGAGGTAGTCATCATAGTGATACTAACTTTTCTAAAAAAGGACATGCTGTCAGACACGGGACAGAAATGTCACCACATGAGTAAAACCTTCTTATTTATTTCAACCAGTGAGACTTTATGGGCGGGTTTGGCTCTGTAACTCAATCACTCATTCACACATCCTAATGTGTCTAATGAAGAATTTCATCCTCATCATGAAGGGCCAACAGCTCATTTCCTAATAGCTCCAGTTTCCAGAACTTTCTCCTAGACTATATTTTCTTTAACTTCAGGCTTTTCCTTCTATTGTGAGCTACATTAAAATGTGTCAGCACATTAGAGGATCAATGCCTTTTTTCCTGGTAACGTAATGCTTCGTGTTTACACTTCTGGTCTCTATACATCAGCCTTGCTGGGATTTGGACCCTGGCTTGCGTTAACTTCCTCCTGATTAATTACCACTGAGACTTCCGTCTTATAAGAATAAGAATGTAAAAACAATTTGAAAATTAAAACAATCATATGAGCAAGCCAGCCTGGTGATAGTGTGTCAAACACTTCAGGAATAATGAGCTGCACATTGAGCAGTAGAGAAGGCAAAATCTGGGGGGGAAAAAAATCAACATGGCGTAAAGTTTTAAAGTGAAAAATGACAGGAATGTGTTGACTGGCGATGAGCTGGAACTGCGGATTAAGGTTACACTTAAATATCATGCGTAATATAATAAAACAAAGCAAAATTAAATTGCAAATATGTTATCCAAACTCATTTCCAAAAATATCCATAAGTCACAAGCAAGAATTCCTTCTTCCATTCATACAAATTCACATGTCGAGACAGCTCAAGGTCAGCTAGTTGTCCACATGAGCTAGCTAAGTATACTGCGGGGTTGTGTTAATTTTTTTGTGATTGATTGCTATGACTGTGTTCTTCACTTAATTTGTAAACCTACAACAAAGGTCTGTAACATTGTGTTATAGAAGCCTGGTCTGGTGAACTGAATCGCAAGAGATGCACGTTATATATTTTGCCATCAAAATAAGCAGCGCGATTGTTTTAGAATGTGAAAGAAGCCCAGAAATGCGGCCTACGCTGCCTTTAGATTGGAGCACAGCCGGTGTTTTGCTGCCCCGAAGTGTTCTGTGGTATTAATATTGTCCTGATTGGTAACTGGAAGCTGTAGCGCAGTATGAGATCTGTACAAAAACGATTGGACACCTCTGTCTCACTCTCTCTATCTGCATCTCTCTCTCTGTCACCCCATCTTTCTCCACCTTCATCAAGCCGTCTCTCTCGCTCTCTCTCTCATAATCTGGAATCTCCATCCAATTCTTTCGTTCCTCACCTCTCTCCTCAACTCTTACTCTATTTCTCACTTTCTCCATCTGCTTTCCTCTCTCTCTCTCTCTATCTCTCTCTCGGTCTCTCAGGATTAGTAGTAACTGGATCTGTTTGGCACAGATGGAGGAATTTTCATTACAATGATCCTGGGTGTGGTACAGCAGGAATGTGGCCCGAAACACACACCGGGAGCATGGACACACACAGACACACACACACACACACACTGATTCTTCACAAATGCATTGATGCATGGGTATAGTATATACTATATATACACTTACTTACATGCATGCTTGACATTAACACACACACAGCAATAATCCCATTACTATTCTTTTCAGCAGTGAGGTTTCATCTTCCTCTACTTCTTTCTTTCTTTCTTTCTTTCTTTCTTTCTGTCTTTCTTTCTTTCTTTTTCTTACTGTTCAACCCATGTCACTGCTCTTGTCCATGTCTTTCAGAAGGTATGTGCTTGGGTGTGAATCCATGAGCAGGTGGAAGAGGAAGAGGGCGTGGCATGTCCATCTTTCCCATGCTCAGGTCGCCATGGTGACGGTCAGGGGGCGGGGTTTAAAGGAGAAAAAAATTTCAGTGTGGCAGCTCTACTGTTGTTTAGTCTGTAACTTGCACTGTAGTGCAACACAGAAGAGTAACACACACACACACACACACACACACACACACACACACACACTTTATCCCCTCTCGTTAATGTGTTGATGGCAACAGCTGGATGTGAAAGGTTTGATCTTTGGCAACAACTGGACAGACAGAGTTTAGACTATATCTGTGTGCATGTGTGTGTTTCCTCAATGAAAATGCACACTATTACACTAATAATTAAGTGTTTAACAAAACCATTATATTCTTAGAAAGGAGAGATTTTAAGTCAGTGAAGATTACATTTTTTTTTGCGATTTTTTTTTCATGCACTGATTATCGTAATGATCATTTTCTTTTTCTTTGTAGTAAACACGTGCGCTTATCTCTATACTAACAACCATGACCTTTTCTCTGCTTTGGAAAGATTGTAATTCATACAATCAGGGCTCGAGCTAAGAGAGAGAGGGAGAGAAAAGAAAGCGAGAAACAGAGATGATGCAACCTGGAGCTTTATTCTTTCACTATGCCAATAGTACAGCTTAACCCCTCCAGCACTCTCATCCCTGCTAATATCTCTGGCTCTCTCTCGCTCATTATTCTGTCTTTAATCTGTAGATTAGGAGTGCGCGGATCCCATCAGTCACGGGAATGAACTTCAAGGCCGAGCTGACGGGTGGAATGTGGGAAACGAGGGAATCACACTTCCGAGTCAGCGTAGCAAAGAGATAAAGCTTCCTCTAATAACACACACTTTAGCGAGAGCGAGAGAGATGAAATAATTCAGAATAGCAAATCAAACTACTACCAGCTGTTATTATGTAACTGTGATACACTTTCAGGTTAGAAAGATTTGGGTTAACTGTAGAAGTGATGACAAGCTTAACTTTTACACCTATGAAGATAAATACATAAGGAGAGGAAGGGAAATATAGAAAAAATAAAGTGAGGAGATGCACGCTGTATGCCCAAAAGTCATATTGACTATATGGTGCACGGTAGACTTTGGCCAGTGGGTTACTGCAGTAGATTAAGTGTCCCAGTAATGTACCCTTGCAGGATGTAGGGAATAGGGAATAGGGCACAGGGACACAGGGGAGAAGTACAGAAAGAGAATGAGATCTCTCCCTCTCTCACCATGTTGGATTGTCAAAAATGAACATATTCAGTTTCAAAGGTCTATTAATATGATAAAAATAATAATATAATCAGCACAATATTAGAAGCAGAAGCTTCTGTCTGTCTTCCTGTTTGTCTGTCTAACTCCGTCTCTCTCGCTCTCTCTCCAGCTGTCACAGATTTTCTGCAGATTCCTCTCGGCATCAGCAGACATTCCTATGCCATTACACAGAATTATATTACTGCATCGACTACCCCCTCATAGCCTCAACTACCCCCTCCTTGCCTCTACTACCCCCTTACTGCCCCTCAGTTCTCTTACCAGACCTTCACTGGCTCTATTACTGCCTCCCTGCCTCGACAACCTCAACACTACAAATTGTACTACTCCATCACTGCCCCTTCGGACCATAACCAGAGATTCACTGCCTCTATTACTGTCTCACTGCTTCTAATACCCCATTACCTCCACCTGTACAACCACATCACTCCCCCTAAGTACCATTACTTCATCAACGCTTCTACTACTGCCTCACTGCCTATACTACCCCTTCACTGTCTCCTTTACCTCAGCACTCCCCCCTAAGTACAATTACAAGATGTTCACTGCCTCTAGTAGTACCTCTACTGCCCCTTCAGAACCACTGTTACACCTTCATTGCTTCTACTATACCATCGCTGCCTCTACTACCCCATCACTGCCCCTCAGTACATTTACTAGACCCTCACTGTCTATACTACCCCTCACTGCACCCATTACTACCCCATCGGAACCTTTACCAGAATCTTACTGCCTCTGTTATCAGCTCACTGACTAAAAGTTCACACTGAAACTAAAAAGATTTCAGCTCACTTCTAGCCCCTCACTTCCTTTGTTGCCCCCTTGTTGGCTCTACTATCTCATTACTGCCATCTCTCCTACCACTTCACTATTAGCACCTCTACTAAAACCTCTGTTGCCCCTTCAGAACCTCTACTACACCTTTACTGCCTATACTAGACCCTCATTGCATTTACTACCTCATCACTGCCACCATTATCATAAGATTGCTTTCTCTACTACCAGCTCACTGCCTTTACTACCCCTCACTGCCTAAAGCTTTTAGTGCCTCCTCACTGGCTCTCCTACCCCATTACTGCCATCTCTACTACATTATCCCTGCTCCTTCCATTATTTTCTACTCCCTCACCGCTCCTTCCCTCTACTACCCCATTATGATCACTCACTCCCTCTACTACCCCCTCACGGTCCCATCAGCACCTTCCCCAGACCATCATTGCCTTTCCTTCCCCCTCAGTGCCCTCTGTACCTTTATCGCACCCTCATTGCCACTACTGTGAGACATCTTTCATTGCCCTTTCACTGCCTCTACACACCCACCACTGCCTTTTCTTCCCCTTCACTAGCTTAACTCCCCCACAGTTCTCCCCAATCCATTTTCCAAACCTCCTCTGCCTCTACTATGAGGAAGTCTTTACCTAAGGCCTCATAACTGCCTTTCTATCCCCCTTAACCATTTCTATTACCACATTACTTTCCATACTGCCTCATTACTACTCAACTGCCACTACTATTCCATGTCTGCCTCCAGCACCCCATTACAGCCTCTACTGCTCTACACTTCATCAATTGTCCTGCTTTATCTGTGCCACACCATTACTGCTTCAACTGCCCTGTCATTTTCTTTACTGCCTCTATTGCCTCATTGCTTACTATTCTGTGCCCATACTGCTGTTACTACCCCTTTACTACCACTAATTCTCCAATTACTATCTCAACTGCCATCACTGCACCATTACTGCTTGTACTACCCCCCTTACAGCTTCATTACTGCCTCGATTGCTCCATTACCACCTCTACTTCAATAATACAAAGCTCTTGATTTCTACATGGAACCCTGGAGGAACAAGCTAAAGAACACTTAATGGTTCTAGACTTAACCATTTTTCCAAACACACACATACACAGATACATGCAAGTCTTCTCTTGATTTAATACACACGACTAATCTGCACCCACATGTGGTATATGTATGTGTGTGTGTGAGTGAATACTGAGTGAGGCAGTGTGTCAGAGGAACGGCATGTCTACTCAAGGTCACACACAGCTGTTGAGAGAGAGAGGGAAAGAGCACAAGGACACATAAACAGGATGCCTCAAGTGTGTGATTACACAAGTGTGCGAAAATGAGCTGCAGTGGGGAAAATATGCACACACACACACACACACACACACACACACACACACACACACACACACATAAAGCCTTCTCGAGTTTCTAGTGTCTATTCTATGCCTTAATTCAATTTCATACTTTAAACATTTGATACTTCATGTACTAAATTGTTGTTAGCTTAACAAATGGCTAATTCGCTTTTGCTACTCATTTTAAAAACTAAGCTCACAACGACATTCTCACACTTTCTATGGTTTCTATGGTTGACAGGTGTGTGTGTGTAGGAATCATAACTATCACAAAAGTGTTCCAAAGCTCACCTGAAAGAAATGGCAGTTGAAACTTGTTTTATATTCTATATAATGATTTAATGAAAAGTTCATTTAGTAGGCTGTACAATTTTATTTATCCAATCTATGCCATAAACAACACACGGTAGTCATTTGCGTGTTACCCCAAGCTGGAACCAATTCTCTGTTCCACAGGCCGTGGTCACGCAAAAAACGTTCGCAGGAGCTAAAATCGGTACGCAGGAACACACGCGCTGCAAAAGAATCTTGAGCTTGATGTTCTGTCCCAATGAAAGAATTCATTTCTATTTAGAGTTCACACTGTAACATAGGACATTTTTAGATTCATACCAAATGACTATATTGCTGGATGTTATTTTATTTCAAAGTGTTCATACAGTGCTAGTCTCAGTAACTAAGGAGCTGTCTATTAGCCATCATGTCTACTATGTCAACTAGTACACTGCAAAATAACGATGTCTTAGCAAGTGAAAATATCTTAAATATAGTCACATCTAGTACTTGCTATTATAAGCTCACAATGAACCAAAGATACAATCCCTTCCAAAAGTATTAGAATGGCAAGCCCAATTATATGGTTTTGTTTATACAATGAAGGTATTTGGGTTTAAGATCAAAAGATGACTATAAGACCTTAAACTCGTCTTTCATTTTATAATATTTACTGACGTGTTTTTTGTTGCCCAGGAGTGACCTGTTTGGATAATTAATAGCTCTGAATGTCCACTCTTGGTTTAAGACTGCATTTGTTGTTAAAAAAAAAGAAAAAAAAAGATAAACCAATATGAAGACCAGAGAGCTGCCTTTGGGAAAAAAGCAAGCCATTTTGAAGCTGAGAAAAGAGGGAAAATTAATTAAAGCTGTTGCACAAGCACTGGGCGTAGCCAATAAAACAATTTGGAATGTCCTGAAAAAGATCATCATCACTAACAACGAGATATCAAACAGGTCAGCCAAGGAAAACTGCATTCAGTTGATGACGAACATTATGAGAGCTGTGAAGAAAAACCCAAAACCAACAGTCAGTGACATCATCAACAACCTCCACAGGGCAGGGGTGAAGGTGGCACAATCCACTGTTCACAGAAGACTTCAACAGCAGAAATACAGAGGCCATACCAAAAGAGGCAAGCTACTCATCGGCAATAAGAATCAGAAGGCCAGATTGGAATTCACACACAAAAACCCAGAGATGGGCTGCAAAAAATTGTGGAACCAAAGTGATGGAAATGTCAGAGTGTGGAGAAAGAAAGGATCCAAAACATACAAGCTCATTAGTCAAGCATGATGGTGGTGGTGGTGGTGTCATGTGTGGTCTTGCATGGCTGCTTCTGGAACAAGCTCACTAATCTTCATTGATGATCTAACTTAAGATGGTTGCACCATAATGAGTTCGGAAGTCTACAGAAACATTCCGTCTGCCAATTTACAGAGAAATGCATACAATCTAATAGGGAGGAACTTCATCAAGCAGCAAGACATTGATCCAAAGCACACTGCCAACACTGCAAAGGACTTCATCGGGGGAACAAAAGTGGAAGGTTTTAGATCGGCCAAGTCAATCATCATTGAGCATGCATTTCACCTCCTGAAGAGGAGACTGAAGAGAGAAACCCCCATAAACAAACAATAACTGACACCAAGTGTTATTTATTTGAAATTATTTTAAAACTATCTGTCCCTAAACTTTTGCTCAGCTAAAAATTGGTGCCACGTTTTAAGTTGTTTAAAATATCAGGAAATGAAAGCTGAATTTGCGATGTATTATCTCACATTCATCTTTTGATCTCAAACCCAACTGTCTTCGGTGTATAGCAAAAACAAAAGAAATGGCCTGCTGCTCCAATACTTTTGGAGGACTCTCTGATTATTAAGCCAAATGATGTATGATGTTTATAGTGTTGGAAAACTGCTATGGTTTAAGAGGATTAAAACATTTCCTGGTGTGAAATTATGTTGAAATAATCAACTTTTTCTTACTTTTCTATGCTCCAAATGTTAGAGGCTAGTTTCAGCACAAAAATAAATTTAAAATAGGGTTAAAATTTGGAATATCAATAGTCAGGGTAAAAGGGAGCTCGATGGAGTCTCTCTCTCCCTGAGTGAGTGAGTTCAGAGTCATTCCTCTCCTTCACTCTTTCCATGAGAGTGTGAGCCGGAATGGCAGAGTGTGTATCGCTCAATTTCCCGCTTTTAAATGACTCGAGTGCCCGGGAATGCCCGCATCACTGTGCTGGTCTGTCTTTCTCCATCTGACTCAGCTATGCTAGTGAGAAACACCCTGTGAGAAAAAACAAAACAAACAGAGTAGCACATTTTTTCGTGGGTTCCCCTCTGAACGAGTGTGTGGTGATTCATTGGCTCTGAGTAAGCCGGCTCAATGGATTCAAAATAACACAGCAAAAGAAAAGAACAGAAATATGCCAGCTCACCATTAAACATTTCCAGTTGCGGTCTGTTTGGAAAGGCTCACTTCGATGACTTCAGCTGCCTGAGTAGCGCACTAATCTGGGGAACAGGATGAGTGATGTTCATGAACACACATTTTGGGATTTGGGTCATGATGTGGTTTGTTCATCATTCTGTCACATAAACACCATCACACACGTCTCAACATCATCAATCATGAATAGACATGTCCCAAAATTACAGGTCCCCAGTGAAAATATTGCTCCAGTCCACTTTGGACATGTCCCAATTCTACTTAGGCCACTATCACTAATATCTTACATGTATCTTACTTACCAGTATCAAACCAAATCGCACATTATCATATATAGACCAAATAATGCCATCAGATAGCATATATGTTATCTGTACTCGGTTTGACAAAGTGCATTGAGGGATTGGATGGACTTTGGGACCTTGAAAAGTTGCTTTGGGCACCACTTTTATAAATAAATCTAGAATGGCTATTACATTTTTGAACAGGACTACCAAGTGGGGCGGCACGGTGGTGCGGTGGTTAGCACTGTTGCCTCACAGCAAGAAGGTCCTGGGTTCGATCCCCAGGTCACCCAGGGTG
>JAQMYM010000008.1:16576475-16593526 GCA_030014255.1 Parauchenoglanis ngamensis | reverse complement strand
GCCCGAAGATGCTGGGATTGGCTCCAGCTTCCCTGCGACCCAGATGGATAAAGCGGTATAGATAATGGATGGATGGACTACCAAGTGACAGTCTCCTAAAACACTTATGTAATGAGTAGAGAATGTGCACTATAATATAATCTTTTTTTCCCCCTAAATACAACGGCTACGTCGTACATCATGAAACCTGGGAAAGACCGTGCGTGTGTAGGGTTCTAAATGATGGACAAAACTGCTGTCCTATTATCACACAATCACAGACACACAAACACAAAGCTAATATTTTTAACCAATATTAAACATTTAACTCTAATGTTAGAGTTAGCAAATTGCTGAGGAATAAGAAGAATAAAACACTTTGGGACATGCTATTACTGAAAAATCAACATCTTTGTCATTGCTATACATTCGCGAAGCATATTCTTCAGGATGCTCGTTCCAGTACACAGAGCATTCAAGCAATCAGGCTGACTACAAGTCAAGCATCCGCCAGAATAGTAGTCTTTAAGGGTTGGGTTGTGTCTAAAAAAAAATTCTCCTTCCAAACACAAACCTACAAGTACATTAGAAAATAACTCATAATAGCAGTGATTATATAGTCTAAGACACCTTAGATGGCGGCATGATCAAGTTGGCCAGTTGGGTATGCCATTCTGTAAATCAAATGACTCAAATCACTGAAATGACTCATTAATTTTAACTCTAATAGCTAGTTAGTTGTGAAGAATGTGCATTGTATTGGGTCCTCAATGACTGTTTAAAGAATTACATGAATCCTTTTGAAAATGTAACTTTGGCATATTCTACTGAAATGAATATTTAAATGACAGTTACAACAGTTTTAATATCCAGCTTTGCAGGATATTCAGATACATTTCTTGTTTGTTAAAGTCCAACCAGCTGCAGCTGAATAAGCTTAAAATGAGCAGAAAAATTCACAATCAGGTGAGATTTATTTAAAATGGAGCAGGGCTGACAGCCCAATGATACAGCTGTTGCTCTTTTTTATTAACATTATGATTTGCGTGTCCTCAATGTTTGGTGAAAACACTCACACACCTGCTGGGAAGGTGTGAGCGTTTACGTTAGCGGTTCAGATTTCGGGAATCTCAGGACAGCAGGTGGGCCACTCAGCTAAATATTTAAAAAACATGAGGTTCAGATTTATTCATAGCCAGGTAGGTGAGCTCACACACACAGACACACAGACTGACTTCAAGTAAGTGTAGAAGACTGTTTTAGTTTTTTCTTTCCTGCTGCTGGTGTGTACTGATCGAATCTGTAGAGCTGATTAGCACAATTCATGCAGTGTGTGTCTGCTAACTTCATATGGTGTTTGTTAGCTTGCTTCATGTGGTGTTTGTTAGTTAGCGTCATGCAGGGGTGTGATGGCTTGCTTCATGTGGTGTTTGTTAGCATTAGCTTATTTTATACACCTTCATATCTTGCTTCATGTGGCGTGTATTAGCATGCTTCCTGTGGCGTTTGTTGGTGCATGTTATCTTGCTTTGTGTCACATGTGTAGTGTGTGTTGTTTCATTTCATGTTAACTCAGCTTGCTATTATGTAATAATAGTGTATGTGGGTTCTGAGCATGTTAGCTGTCTTGTGATGTATATGAGCACCAGTTTGAAAAGATGCGTTGGCTTCATATGTTAGCCTTTACTAATAACATCACTGAACATTAACAGCAACCAGACCTTATCTGCTCTATCTCTGTGTCTGGCTGGTTCTCCTTGTCTTGCTCTGTTTCTTTTTCTCCCTCTAGCAGATTTCAACATTTGCTTTATAAGCAGTGCAAACAAAATTACTGGCTTCTAAACAAATATGCTATTATATGTTAAATAACACTAACAAATCATGCAGAATAAAGAGGATCACTATATACAGTATTATACGGGGGTCATCAACTGGTGGTCCACAGTCCAGATGTGAACCTAGCATGCGGACTGAACTGAAAATGTACTGTAGCAGAGATGATATACATACGAAAAATTGACAAACCATCCTGGCTTCTATTCTCTGTATGCCGGAGCGAGAGAAGAAATGTGTATGTGTGTGCGTTGATATGGTTAATTGTAAATGGTAGAAATGTATTCGTTTTTGCTGTTCTCCTTTTTTGGCTAATAGCGTGTTGGTTTATATTAGAGCAAGCAAGTGAGGGAGGAATGCACTTCCGTTGAGGTGATTTAAAGGCCCTCAGTGACGCATGTCCACGTCTGGAATTCCTGGACATTCCTTAAGCGCGATGACGCAGCACACACTGTTACACACACATTCTCAGTAATCCCTCAAATCCTGTACACTAACTGAGAGAGAGATATGTATGTATGTACTTTTCTTTTAACTCCATCATTCTTCACAAAAACACAAATTTTAGACCAAAAATGTCATTGGGTTACAAGGTCATTGGGCAGCATCTCATGTACTCTCCTAACCTTCTGTTCACCAGACCAAATATCCATGAAAGTTATGAAAAACATTTTACATTTAGCTCATTTGGTTGATGTTTCTCTTCTAAGCAACTTACAATTGAGACAGGATACATCTGAGCAGTTGAGAGTCAATGGTTTGCTCAAGGACAACAGTGGCAACTTGGCAATGCTTGGATTTGAAAACCCTCCCAATCATGACGCAGTGCCTTAACCACTAAGCAATCACTGCTGTGAGTGCTGCCAAATTAAGTGTAGGTTTACAAATGTTGGTGAATTGCTTTTGCAGTCAAATTTGCATTTATAGATTGCTTTAACATGACATGGAGGAGGGAATAAGAGAGAAGCAAGGCAAAAGATGCAGGAAAATAGATGAAATGGAGACTGCAGGTGAGGATGGAAGAGCAAAGCAGGGAGGTAGAACATCAGATTGAAGATGACCTGGAAGGGAAGAAGAGTCCCTTACTAAGGAGAAAGGAAACAACTTTAGACCTTACATAGACATGTGGATGTGTCTCCAAAAGGAATTGAATTCATCTGCTGCCCCTGTCTACCATCCTGCTGAGCCACCACCTGACCCAGATAAACAGTTTCTGGAAAGTTTGCTGCCTAGCATGAAGAAGATGGAGGATGAGCTTGTGGATTTTCCTGTTGAAACAACACAATAGAATGATCCTCCTGGATATGACAGCAACTTTCTGTTTCTTTAAGGAAACTTTCCATTGGATGCTCCCTCTTTAATTGGACTACCAGACTGCTCTCTGAGATGTATTAAGTTCTTTATACACTCCTTAAAAATGATTATATTTATTAAACTTTGGCTTGCCATTCTGGGAAAAGCTTTAAAGGGACTATGTAGAACCCTACAACAGAAGGTTATTCCCATCAGAAAAGGTTCCAGGTGGCAAAGAACTGTAAGAACAAAACCTTTTGTACAAAACATTGTAGGGGCCAGGTGATTGTGCTGTGCAGGTTGCTGCCACCAGTACTTAGGGGTTTACCTTTCCATTTCTCTAAAAAAAACTGTCATAAACATGGGTACTACTTTTCCTTGTCACTTAAGTGGTGCCCTCCAGGGCATACCTTTTGTACTGTTAGTATGTATGTTTTACCTTGTGCATGTAGTGTACCTTTTAAAGCTGAACTCAAAAAATGTGTTACAGTAAAAATTTTCTTTGGGACACTATATCCAATTACATAATAGCTATATAGATATTAAAAACAAGAAGGTGTACCATTAAGATTACCACCCCAGCATCAAGGAAAGTTACAGTCCAAGTTCTGTCTTGGACTGTCAACAGTCTACAGTCAGGAATCTTGAGGAAAAAAGTTGGCTTCATACAGAACTTCATATCTTGCGGCTACCATACATATTGAACCATGAAGCCAGAATGCCTAGGGTATTATTTCCACCACCAGCCTAACCCAGAATAGACAGTGGTTGGAAATGTATTGTTGCCTTGGCGGGTTTTTTTTGCATAAGGTGAGAGCACAGCGGAATAGGTTTCATTGCCTAGAAATGTGTAAGGAAGTCATCTACTTATTAGTGTGTCTGGAGGGATTCTGTGCGTCCTGGCATCAAGAGGCTGCCCTCAGAATTCTGCTATTGCTTCCTCGGCAATACACAGAAACATCAATCACCCTGAAGCAGTGGTTTGGATAAATTACTGCAATCAGAAAGATGGAGTATGTTCACTTGTAATTGCGGGATGGTGCTACAAATCAGTGGGCCTCAAACAATTAGGGAAGTTCCATCACACTCAGAACTGCTCAGGACTAGTCTGCCAGTGTTCCTGTTTCTGTATCAGTATGTACCATTGAACCAGGCCCTCCCATAAAGGTTCACCACCTCAGGGACAATGGTGCTGAGGGTATGATGTATGAGTCTGAAAAGATATACTGGATGTATTTTATTCAGAATAAATGAAAATTATACAACATTAGACAAATTAAACACATGCCAGTATAAAGATATTCTACACTAATAGCTGATTTTGGTTTTAATGTTTAACTAGACACAGAGCCATTTCTTGGTCTCACTGGTCTAGATAGTCACTTAGGGCCCCTGAGCCACCAGGGGCATACACCCCATTAGAATACACCAGGGGACCCATTGTGTCTGCAACTTGAGATGGCAGGGCATAAGTAGGATGTTGGTTAGGGCCCCCAAAGGTGAATAGATAGTCCTACACTCCTAGAAATAGGGTTCCTCAAGGGGTATTTGAATGGTCAATAGTTCTTGCTGAAAGAAAACTTTAGGATGCTAGATGCAACCTTTTTTCTGAGTGTACTTTACATTCGCTTCCCTTTCTTAATATCTGAATTCCACTTTACAAGAATCTTTACTTCATGACACTCTCACTTAGTACTCCACTGGTCTATTGGGAGGAATATATTTTACCTAGATAGACATGCCCTCAGCCCAGCTGATGGATTCTTCACGTGTAAAGTCCTTCCGGGCAATTTTTGGGCCGATGATGTGGACAATCATGTCAAACTGGGCCCCTGTGAGGCCACAACATGTCCATGGAAACTCTGTCCATCATCCAGTCAGCAATACACCCCAAGATGCTTCCACAGCTGGGGTAAAAATCTCTTCACACAATGGAACATTTTGCACAGTTGTTTTTTTGCAGCTCCTGTACAGGGACACTATAGTAACACGTACTGTGTGTTATTTGCTATATCATCATGATGAATAAATTAAAGAATAGTAATCCCTGAAACTTTAGTATTAGCATTTCTGCCTCATAGCTCCAGGGTCCCTGATTTGGTTCAGAGCATGGGTGGGTTACTATCCATGCAGAGTTTCACATGGTCTTCCTGTGTTCTTTGGGTTTCCACAGAGTTCTCCAGTTTCCTCCGACCTCTCAAAAACATGCCGGTAGGTGGACTTGTGACTCTAAATTGCCATGTATGGTGCCCTATGATGGACTGGCTCCACATCCAGGCTGTGTTCCCACCTTTTGCCTGCTGTTCCTGGGATAAACTTCAGATCCATGCTTACTGAAGGTGAATGAGTGAATAAATGTTGGCTATATACCTATGGGATTGGGGGGAATATATTACTGATGTGTAAATGTAATTAGACAGCTAACTATGGAAAACCCAGTCTACATGAGTTTCTAGCTAGCTAACAACAGTGGAGGTGTATCTTAGATTCTCAACACCAAATCCATTGGAACTAATGTTGCAAAAAAAAAAAAAAAACCAACGTACTAGGTTTGACTAATAAAATTTGTTACTAAAATATAGACACTGGGATTTAAAATACAAAAGGATTGTTGAAAAGTCAGTTCCTACACATATTTTGTGCCTTGTCAAGTGAGTAATTTTGCATTTTTGATTAGATAGACAGCTAATATAATAAAAGCAGTTCATGCACTAGTAGTGACTTTCAGACACTACTATCCACACCATACAGTCTTCTCTTCTCATGTCTAACTGAGTGATTTAATTACCTTCCAGTGTTGTGCAGCTCTAGTTCATGGACTTTTTGTGGATTAGCCATGCTGGAAATTTGATGCTGGATAAATAACACACTCCCAACACCCACACCCTCACACTGGTTAATCGATTCTTCATAGATTGGCTCCTTGTTCCTGCTTGGAAAAAGTAGCTATGTAGTCAATGGTAACTTATTAAATGTGTGTAAATTACTATTAAATGTGTGTAATTAATAACTCGGTTTGGGGACTTTTACAACTAATGGATAAAAATTAAGGATAAAAATGATAACATCATTCTTTAATGTGCAACTGTTGATTATTTTTTAATGAACCCTAAATGCTCCTTCTCAGACATAGTGAACCAAATATTCCAAAATGGAGGATAATACACTAGGTAGGGAGTATTAGCATTTCACAAATTTGTCAGAATTATGAATGTATTGTACCATATATAGGATCTAGAATCCATTATTTGCTTATACATGAAGTACTAATCTGAATCTCAAATGGTGCCAGTTTTTAGGGTTCTACACAAGCTCTATGTAAGCTGCTTGCGAGCGATTAATCTCAGATGGTTCCCTATTAGACATGTAGTCCACTTCATAGAGTCTAAAATCCAGTGTGCGTGTGTGTGTGTGTGTGTGTGTGTCTAAATGATGAGAGTTTGCACTCTGAGTTCATACTAGTGCACTCAATGTGCACTCTGACCCTTGACCAAGGGTTAGTGGACTAAAGCTTGAGCATGGTCAATTGAGAAAGGGCCACTTTCTTTGACCTCCTCTCAAACGGTCCGTGTCTGTGAAATGTTCTAACTTTAAATCAAAAGCTTCTGTAGGCTGAACTACAAAGTGATGTGAGATTTACAGGCTTTGTAAGTGTCAAAAGAGAGAGAGAGAGAGTGTGTGTGTGTGTGTGTGTGTGTGTGTGTGTGTGTTTATAAGTGTCGCCAGCATTAATAGCTGCTTTTGGTGTGGTTTACATCTAACACTTAAATGAAACACACTTCAAGCGATGAATTCATCGTTAAGGCTTTAAGACAAAGCACAGCGCGACACTTTTTCATTTGCACTCAAGATGTTAGTAGTTTAGCTGTAGATCTCACACCCACACCTACACACACATATGCATCAAAGATGGTTTGCAGGTTTTACTAATACACACCTGTACAAAGTCACATGCGATTTGTATGATATAGGCCAAATGAACATCATTCAATGTCTATGAGCTATACACTCTGGATGTGTCCCAAACCACACAGCCTATTCAACTATAAACAACACAAACCTCCAGTATCAGTTCATTGAGGATGTGTCCTAATCCACCCAAACTATTCATTATATTCTGTAGGTCACATCACAAATAGAACACTATCACAAACTTCTTATGATCATCAGCCCACTGTGGTCTTATCCCAAACCCAGTCACATTCCACTACATATTGTAGGTCACAAATGTCTCTCCATAATTAATACACAGTAGGCATGTCCTACATCAAATGCCCTATTCACTATAAAGGACACATCTTCAACTCAAATGCCTTGCCATCACAATTGGACTGTGGACGTGTTCCAAACCCCACACCCTATTCACTATATAGGCCACATAAAGACCAGCATGAATTCAATGTGGATGTGTCCCAAACCACCCACTCTATTTACTGTAAGTTCACTTAAACATTGGATATTTTCCAAAGCATTCAGCTTTTTTCCCCCTACATACACCATATCATCATAAATACAACACCATTATGGGTTCAATATGAATGTGTCCCAAGCTACATTTCATATTCACTATATAGGCCATAAACGCATAAACACCATGACAAATACTTGAAAACATCAGTCCACTGTAATCATATCCTAAAACCAGACCCTATTCACTGCAAAGGTCACATACACCAACACCAGCATCAGTTCACTGTGGATGTGTCCCAAACCACACAGTCTACTATAAATGTCACATAAACACCAGCCATATTCCACAGTATTTTTCACTCTATAGGTCACAAGTGCTTGTCAAAAATGCATCATTATTATGGGTCCACTGTGGATGTGTCCCAAACCACACACCCTATTCACTATATAGGCCACCATGACAAACTGTTATCAGCTCACTATGATCATATCCCAAACCCAGACTAATTCCACTACATAGGTGACATATAGACCATTACAAAGGTTTTACATAATTAGTCCACTGTGGATGTGTCCTAATCACTTTGTAGACCAGAAAATCACCATAGCATGTTTTACTGCAATCAGTGCAAAAAGGGTGTGTCCCAAACCACACACCATATTCGTCATATAGGCGCCTATGCACGCCACACTGCATTATAGGTATTCTATATTCCGCACCTAATAGGCTAATAATAGACCCTAACCTATCGCAATGCATTATGGGATTGCATGAGTGTACATTCTATTTTCTAGTTGAAAAACATGGCAGACTGCCAAAATAGTTCACTGTGTAGTGTACAGGATTTAAGCATGGAAAAAACACAATGTACAATTTGTCTAATTATATATCTCCACACCGATAAAACCGAACGGTGCATTCCAGCGGGGCTAAAGAATGCATGCAGGGAAGTGTGTGTGTGTGTGTGTGTGTGTGGCCTGTGATCAAACGTGCTTTGATTTGCACTTACTGAAACCTTAACGAGCGTGCCATACTCTTTTTAAGGGGCATTTACAGGAAGAATGCCAAACTTTCAGCAGTTAGATGGTAAAGCTGCATCCGTGATGAAGTTATATGCTTGCGGGTGATACACACAATTTCTCTCACACACACACACACACACACACACATATGTACAGGATGGGATTAAAAGTAGTGCCGAAGTATGTGTGTGTGTGAGAAAAGAAGAAAAGAGAGAGAGAAGATGCAGGGCTTGGATTTCCCCTTGTGTATGTGTCGATGTCTGGGAAAGATGAGAGGATGTTTCAGCTCTGTGATCTGGTGATCACAATATGTGTTGTCCCTCTGATATAAAAATGTGGCTTCTGGAGATACATAGCTACATTTCGAATTCAGGGAACACTGTGGTCGTTTTGGGCCGAACTATTGCTTTAAGATTTTAATCCCCAGTGAGCCCCAGTGTTTACAAATTATAACTCAATTTTTTTGATATTCAAGACTTCATACACAGTGATATACTACACCATTACTAGCCAATCAGAAACAAGATCTGACATAAACAAGAAATAATTCATCCACAATTGAGAAGCAGCAAAGTTGAACCAAGCAGGGCAATGTGTACTGTACATTAAAACCATGGTCAAGAACTTTTGTTAATGTATGCATCAAACATCGCAATGGGAAGAAAACTCTTTAACCATGGCATGGTTGCAGTTCTACAGGTGGAAACACCTTGTTGATGGGAAAGGTCAAAGGAGAACGGCAAGAAGTTGACAGGAAGGCTACAGGAACCTCTCCACTACAAATAACCACTCTTTACAACCGTGATGAGCAGAAAAGCATCTCGGAACAACAACATGTCAAACCTTGAACGGATGGGCTAGGACAGCAAAAGACCACATCGAGTCCCGTCAGCCAAATAAAAATAGAATGTTGAAGCCTGGAGAATTTCCCATTTCAGAAAACAATTTCACGTTTGACCATTATAAAGCACTGTCACTGAAGACTCCTCCCAAAAATGCTAAATAAGCACCTTCTTACAGGAAATGTCACCAAAATAACAACTAGACATGTTTTTTAACCTGTTTGTGTGGAGCGTTCACAAAACAAGTCCCTGTGTTTCTTGCTGCCATAGAGACGATAACAATGGAACGAGTGCATTCATTTAAACCTGTGATTTCCTTTGCTACTGTCAGAGCTGCTGTTATAGAACATTCATCAACTTCTGCGCAATCAGAAGCAAGAATTCAACAGCACTGTGGTATGACGAGTTCCAAGTCTTTGTTTAGAGGTCTTTGGAAAGTTCTCGAACAGCTCACACTGTGTTCTGAATGTGTACATGTGTTCCGAAACTAAGATGAATAGTTTGCTTAGACGTGATCAGAACAGAAATGGTAATGGAGGGAAGTTTCTCTTGTTTCTCCAGTTTCATTTGACACCCCACAAATTTTACTTACCCTCTTCACCACCTGTATTTGTGTGTGTGTGTGTGTGTGTGTGTGTGTGTGAGAGTCAGTAACCCCTCGCACAGGTGTTGGATTACATCACCCTAATCAAGCTGAGGTATGTGTTTCCCTTCACAGGTCAAAGGTCGTAGGTCATTGCCGGGGAAGGCAGATGCGAGGAGGTCAGAGGTCACATTGGAGAAATGACGGTTCCAGGAAGAGCAAGTTTAAAAGGATGAACCTAAGACAGATTAATTTTTAAGGAGTTTATGAATATTATATCATACACGCTACCATGACACTAGCCGTAATTGTAGCTGTTTCGCACATACAGGACAGTTCAAGACTGGTGATGGATATCGTCCATACTCTAAAATATAATGTGAACAACCTAAAGAAAAAGATTTGGGAAATATATTGAGCAGAATGGAATATTTAGGCTTGCACTTGTATGAATGTAGCATAGGTTAAACTGGCTCCTGTTCCCAATGCCAATAGCTAGCTAGCTAAGCAAAGCATTCCCGAAACACTAGGTCTTGTGGGGTGTTCCGGGTGCGCAGTTGTTACCGGCGACAGGGTCATTGGTGATTGAGGTTCGGTGGCTTAAGGCTAGTCCATCTGGTCTGATCCCTCAGAAGAACTACTGTAGCACGAATTGCTGCAAAAGTTCATAGAAAGGTGTCAGAGTGTCACAGTGAATCTCAGCTTGCTGTGTATGGGGCTGCGTAACCTGTTCACTTCTGAAAGCACCTACAATGGACATGTGAGCATCAGAACCAAACCATCGAGCATTGGAAGAAAGTGACCTGGTCTGATGAATCATGTTTTCTTTTACATTATTGGCCAGTGCGTCGCTTACCTGGGAAAGAGATGACATCAGGATGTGTGATGGCAGGCAGTGTGATGCTCTGGGCAATGTTCTGCTGGGAAACCTTGGGTCCTGGCATTCATATGGATGTTACTTTGACACAGACCACCTACCTAAACATTGTTGCAGACCAAGTACACCCCTTCATAGCAACGGTATTCATTAATGGCAGTGGAGCATGACAAAGAGTTTAATTTGATGTTGACTTGGCCTCCAGAACTCACTCTGATTGAGCACCTGGACGAACCAGTCTGATCCATAGAAGTCTGACCTCGCAACTTACAGGACTTTAAGGATAGGGTGCCAGATACCACAGCACACCTTCAAAGGTCTTGTGGAGTCCATGCTTCAAAGGGTCAGAGCTGTTTTCGGCAGCACAAGAAGGACCTACACAATATTAGGCAGGTGGTTGTAACGTCATGGCTGATCAGTATACATATTGATCGATATGCACTTTTAATTTCACAAATATATAAAACAGCTCAACTTTCAAAAACGTCAAAGACACCATACAAGTTTCTTTCGTACATTGATAATCAAAACAATCGCTTCTGCTTTTTAAACTTGCTGCATATATTGTGTGAAACAGTATTGTGAATGATTCCGTTAACAATATACAGCTTGTATGCCATGTAGTTTGTCTTCCTGAATATATTTTACCTCAGGATGTTTAAGCTAACTTGCTAAAAATTCTTGTCTAATTCATGCTAGCTTCAGCCAGTGAAAACCTAAGTCAACTCTAATGAACTAACTCTAAATTTAACAAATTTAATTAACTCTTAAAAAAAACAAAAAAAAAAACTAAATTAAACTCTAAAAAAAAATAATTAAAGAATATATGAGAGTATGTGATTAGAAAAACTTTATAGGACTATAAAATGCTAAAATGCATACTGCTTTTCTTTTTCTTAAAGAACACCGTAACTCTGTCTGCGTCTGGATACCAGAGAAAAAGAAATAAATAAAATGTCTTTGTGAGCCTCCTGTCCTTAATTAGGAGATCAAGTTGTCTCCGTAACCTGTGTTAACTTGCTCTGCATTATAACGCTCATCTCTGTGCGACTGAAGATGGAACCGAGTTGTATTATTCAGGGTGTTAAAAACACACTGGGTTTGTGTTTTTTTTATGTCTTCTGGGTGCTTTATTGGGAGGTGCAGGCAGTTGTGTCCTTGACAGCCGCTCCGTGTTGTATTCTGATCTTATTTTTAGCGTGCGTTAGCGTGACAGCAGCTCGGCGTTGACTTACAGTCACAGAGGAGGATAAATAAACCGCAGGAAATCCTCACATTTAATCCTCTTCGGCTATTGTTCGCCTTGAAAAACACACACCCTTTGGGGAGGCTTCAGAAAGCACGAAACGTCTCTTTGTCCCAGCTTTAAATGCTTAGAAGTGTGTGTGTGTGTGTGTGTGTCTGTCTGTGTGTGGACAGAGTATTAACGGAGGTCTTATACAACACAGTAACTGATTAACCAAACTGTGAGAACAGACCTTTACTCTCTCTCTCTCTCTCTCGCTTTCTGTGAGAAAGAAAAGAAGAGGAAACAAGAATTAGAGAAAGAAGACAACATAGTTTGTAATGCCTTTACACTGGTGTGTGTATGCGTGTGCATTTGTGTCGTTTGTGCCAGTGTACGTGTTGTGGTGAGTTAAATTCAGGGCCTTTCTTGCTGATTTGATTACTTCCTCTATCATGCCTGTAATGTTTAACTACCTAAAGCAATGTGTGTTTGCGCACACTAAGAGGAGATAACGCCGAGTTGTACATTAAAAACAGTTGAATAGACAACTTCCTTCCTCATGTTGACCTGTCGCTCACACTCACGTTTACTTCCGATCCCGCAACCTTTGATCCCTCCAGCCCTGAAAAAGCGCACGAGCTGATTGGCTGCTTCGCCGACGCCCATGGATGTTTGCTCTGGCTTTGTGGAACCTGCAAACATTTCTCTCTGTCGGTGGAACGGATTGACAGGTTTGACAATATGAACACAGAAAGAGAGAGAGAATGCGAGAGAGGGAGAGCAAATTCATAAAATAATCGAATTCTACCAAATTTTGTCATGTAGTATCATGTACGTTATTGGAAAAAAAGACCTTGAAATGAATGAAACTAGTTACTATTACTAATAATACTCAAAAAACATTTATTTTGACTGCAGAAACCTGCCTCCTGCATGCAAAATCTAATATCTATGAGGTCTCATTGACAGCATAAAACACTGTTTGCACTGGGTTTTTTTTCTTACAAGTTGCTAGCATTTGACGTTTCTTCGCACGTGCTTGCTAACGACATCAGTTTGCTAAATTGTGCTAGATTTTCATGGCCAATGAAACATATTAAAAGGGAAAAAAGTGTCAAATAGATCATATCAAGAAAAGCCATTTCTTTAACAACTTGCCGTACTTACATTCCTAACTATTTGCATGTTTAAACACTTATCTACTGCTGTGAATGTTCTTGTGATGAAGTTATTCTTTTAATGTAATCGTTGTTTTCTGCCATTAGTGTTGTTTTTTCATCTTTTTTCTTCAAATGACGTTGCTCTTTAGTGTTACTTTAGCTGAACAAATGGCTCATTTGACCACGACAAGGTATTCCAGCAGTCATGACTAAAAGCACTTGCTTTTAAACCCAGAAGAAGAAGAAGAAAAAAACATAGATCGAAAATGCAGACTGAAGAAGGAAAGAGTATTTTTTCTTTGTGGTCAAATATAATACAATATAACATCAGAGCAAGAGACAACATAAACAATGAAAAATAAACAACACTAATATGATGAAATGAATAAAAAGTTATAAAAATAAAAATCTAATAGGAGTCTAGCATACTGTCAGTATGGTCCTTTTACGTTAATTACAGGAAAATTTCGGTTTAATGCGACAAAGTGGCCGTCACCGTCGTCGTTCGGAAGTTAATAAAATAGCACTTGATCCAGCGCATTGTATTATTTATGACTTTATTTTTTGTCTTGTGCGCAGTCATGCAACTTAATGAAGCCACGATATGTCATGATCTGTGCGTAATGTGTGTGTATTAACAGATTTGCCAAAAAGTGGTCCGATTTAACTGAAATGAAATTTAATTCATCCAAAATTCAGCTCCATACACTGCTCTGATAACGTGAAAGTCTTAAAGATCTACAATAATGCGCATACTTGTTTCTTGAATAATTGCCTATTTGTCTATGTAAGGAATAAAAAATCATGCTGTTAGAGGAAAATAATCAGCATCATGGTGGTGTAATGCGGCCTCTTTCGGAAGTTGAGCATTTACCTACAGCAGCGACTATAAGAAAATGCAACGAATGTTACAAAGCAGTGACACTGGAGACTCCTTGAATAATTGTAATTCTGTCATTACAGATTTTACCTTTTTTCCTTGTTAAATAACACATACAAGTCCCTGTGAATGAGTTGCTACTACAGAAACAAAAGCATATTCAAATGAATGCATTAATATATTTATTTGATAGAAAATGAATCAACAGCCAACCCTCTGACCAATCGGAGTCGAGAATTCAACAAGGCTGTGGTAGTATGAATATTCATTTTATTCTATTATTAATACAAACACACTCGAAATATTTTAAGGAAGTATGAGTAAAGTGGAGGCAATTAAAACTGTCTTCACGTTCTTGTTGCATGTGTTCTCTCTCTCTCTCTCTCTCTCTCTCTCTCTCTCGCTCTGAGTGGCAGGTCAGTGTGAGGCTTGTCAGTGCTCGTATTATTGGTGTGAGAGATCCTGCGGTACATGCTAATAGAGTTATTCAGCACGGCGGAAACACACACTGAGCGAGGCATAGAGATGCAAATCAGCCATTAAATGCTGGCACTGAGAGGAGGAAGTGAGGGGGGGTGACCCCAAATGAATTATGGGACACGGTTACCCATGGGGCATTGGATATTCTGAATTTGTGGGACAACGCCAAGTTTTTGTTTTTTTTTGTCACCCACATGCAAATGGTCCTCCAGAAGCAGATGGAACTGGTGACCCTCAATTTGACCCAACTTTCCAAACTGCTAAGATGGAGTTAGCAATTAGCAACAGTTATAGCAATTTTGTTCCGCTTCACTGGTTAAGCCTTGAGATGCTATAAGACCATGCTAATATTTAGCTTTAGTAAATGTGTTCCAGCATTTGTTTGGATTAGGTTATAATACGTTAGGGATCTAACAACTTAGCAACTGGTTTGAGAAGAATACACATTATACACACATAGATGGTGAGATATAGTAGATATATAGAGTAGATATAAAAAGTCTGCACTCCCCTGTTGAAATTGAAGGCTTTTGTGCGGTACCTTATTAATAATCGCCCATCACATTCAAACTCATCATCACAAGTAATTATCATAGGCCTAAAGTGATTCTGATTAACCCCAGATAAAGATCTGCTGTTTCTGTAGGACGCCGTTGTAGGATTCATCTCTGCGTAGTCGTAGTCAACAAAGAACTTACAAAGAATGTACGGGATCTCATTGTCCAAAAAGATTAATCAGGAGAGGTATACAAAAGAATTCCCGAAACATTAGATGTAGTGATAGAAGTGAAGAAACTACAAATCTGATGATGTACAAGAAAAACTTATCAGGGGGACTGCCAAGAGACCTACAGCAACAAGCTATAGGAATATATAGAAAGTACTGCTCACTCCCTGCATTTAACAGCAATCTCGTATTCTTCACATGTCTGGGCTATGAGGTAGGGTGTCTAGACGGAAACTTTTTCTCATGAAAAAAACATACAAGCCCTCCTAATTCAAAACAAACCATGTGGTAACATGAGTAACGGTCTGATGAGACCAATCTAGGACATTATGTGCATAATATTTTTGTTTGACTCAAAATCAAGACCGATATCACCAAAAGAACACCATATCAAGGGTGAAGCATGGTGGTGGGGGCATCATGTTATGTTGCTGCTTCTCTTGAGCTGGGACAGGGGCTCTATTCAATATGTGCTATGGTGTAATGAGCCCAGGGTAGGACATTTTAAGCACAGTGATTTTGTTTGACTCAAACACAAGACAGCTTATTGCCAAAAGAACACCATATCCAGGGTGAAGCATGGTGGTGGGAGCATCATTCTATGTTGTTGCTTCTCTTCAGCTTGGACAGGGGCTCTAGTCAAGATGTGTTACGGTGTAATGAGATCAAAGTAGGACATTTTGTGCGTAATATTTTTTCTTTGACTCAAAAACAAGACAGATATCACCAAAAGAACCCCATACCACAGTGAAGCATGGTGTTGGGAGCATCATGTTATGTTTTTGCATCTCTTCAGTTGGAACTGAGGATCTAGTCAAGAAAGAGGGACTCATGGATAAATCAATCCTGCAGGCCTCTGTTAGACAGCTGAAGGTGAAGAACAATTTCACCTTCCAGCACAATAATGAGCCAAAATACTAATTCAAGTCATAAGGAATGGCTAAGATCAATGTTTTGGAATGGGAGACTGAGTGCTATATTACAAGTAAAAGGTGCTTTAACAGAAGTCTGTACACACTTATGCAATCAGGTTATTTTTTTCTCCTAAATGTTTCTATTTGTTATTCACTTGAATTCTGTTGGTATCACATTCAAGGTGGAAAAGGATCAGATATGCTTTATCCTGGTTTAATTTTTTACATCACAAAAACCTGCAAATTTAACAGGGGTGTGGACTTTTAATATCCATGGTAGATAGAAAATATATGTGGTTTGGGACGCATCCACAGTGAATCGATGATGGCAAGACTCGTGATAATGACCTATATAGTGAATAGGGTGTGTGGTTTGGGACATGTCCACAGTGGATTGATGATATAGTGGAAAGGTCTGTGGTTTGGGACATACCCACAATTGACCGACTATGTTGCGGTTCTTGCATGAATGACCCAGATAGTGAATAGTGTGTGTGGTTTGGGACACGTCCATGGAGGACTGATGATGGTGAAGCTCTTGTGAATATGACCTATATAGTGAAAAGTGTGTGCGGTTAGGGACACGTCCACAACGGGCACAGAATATAAGGTTTGTCATGTGTTAAGAAAGAATTCAGTGTTTGAGCCTGTGTGTGTGTGTAAGAGACAGCTGTGTGTGTTTTTTCATACCTTTCTCTTCCTCTCTGCAGGTAATGTGTTACCTTGCTCCAGGTTCAATCTGTCATCGAACGGGGTGTGTGTGTGTGTGTGTGTGTGTGTGCGCGCGCTCCAATAAAAGGGTTCAAGTAGAGATCTGTCATG
>JAQMYM010000008.1:16546268-16561035 GCA_030014255.1 Parauchenoglanis ngamensis | reverse complement strand
TGTGTATAAAGACATTAAAGTAATATGAGTTCTGCTAAACCGCCCTCTCACCTGCGTGTGCGTCCCAAACAACCTGGTCGCCGTGACAACTGCGTACATGCAGGATGGGATGAATGATTAGATTGGGTACAGCTGGTGGCACGGTGGTGCAGTAGTTAGCATTGTCACCTCACAGCAAGGTTCTGGGTTCTCCCCGTGCCTGAATCACAGCCTAAAGACATGCAGATTAGATCAACTGGCTACTCTAAATTGCCCATAAATGTGAGTGTGCATGGTTGTTTGTCTCTCTGTGTTAGCCCTGTAATTGATTGGTGACCAGTCCAGGGTACCCTGCTTCTCGCCAGGAGTCAGATGGGATTGGATCCAGTTTCCCCATGACCCTTAATAGTCTAAATAATGGATGGATGCTGGTACAGGGGGATGGGATGAGGTAGATTGATCACATTGGATTGACTGGGTAGATTGGGGAGGATTTGTTTAGATGTGGTAATGGGAATAGATGGGGTGGGGTGGATGCTGGAGGTAGATTAGGATGGTTGAGTGTTGAATGGAATGGACCGGGGGGTGATTGGTTTGGCCTGTGGTTTATTAGAATAGATTGTCATAGATGGGGATAAATAGAATAGATGTGATGTATTTGGGATATTGTGTACAGGTATATTGTGTACAGGGGCTAGTTGGGATTGATGGTAATAGGTGGGGGTTGATCAATGTTGGAGTACACAGAAGTATATTGATATATATTATGTATTTGGGGTACAGAGGATGGATTAGGTCAATGATAGATTGGGATGGAGGGGATTGATTGGGTTAAACGGGATTGGGGGTGAATGGGATGAACATGGAGAGGTGATTGGATCACATGGGTTGGAGTACATGGGGTGGAATTGGAGATCTACAACTATTTAGTGTGGCATATTATCAAAGTATCCTGATACAAAGTATCCTGATTATTTCACAAATAACTACGGCTCAAATATACAGAGCCTGCTGACGATATAACTTCTTGTGATTATACTGAGCCTCCTCATGCAGCTCCATCCCAATGTGCATAAGAGGCTCAGACAGAGAGAGCAGCTGTATTTTTGATTTTGTTTTTGTGTAGTAATTTTTAGTAGTGTTTTAGTAGGATTGAAAACTATGGTTACTGTGGTAACTTTCACACAGATTGTAAAATCAGGAACAGCTATGTGCCAGGCCCATTGCAGGCATTGACATGGCTCTCTTGGGCAGATTCATCACAAAGCTCACTTAAGTAAGCATGTGAAATAAATGCATAGAGGAAGGCTCACAGGAAAACAAATACAGACCACCCTCAAGCAGCTTTCCCCCAGGACTATAAGGTTAATGTAAATGTATGGGGCCTCCTCATGCAGTTCCATCTCAGGGCTCACAATTATCCATATACAGATCCAGATAAGTACCGCCATCCTATGTCTCTTAGAACAGCATAAACAAGCCTTCTTACATACCGCCATCCCAGGGCTGAGATGTACACACATAGAGCCTTCCTAAGCAGATTGTTCCCAGAGATCACTGGACATATAGAGGGTGTCCTCAAGCAGCTCCAACCCAGGACTCAAAGGTTACCATGCACAGGGTCTTCCTGATCAGATCCATCACCAGCTTTGACCACGGGGGTGTAATTGAGCATAATTATAAAGGGCCCCCTAAATGAGCTCCCTCCCAGGGCTTAGAAGTAAGAGAATATAGTGGTTTCTTGAGCAGCATCATCCCAGGAAGGACTATATACTGCCTCCTCTTGCTACCATATGCCTTTTTTTCTTGCTCTTCTAAGAGGCATGCAAATTCAGGAACTTCTTGGTTAGTGTGATTACAGAGATTGTCAGATTACATAAACAGGTTGTATTCAATCAGGCCCAGTCCAAGGTTCAGAGACTGACATGCACACCCTGCCAGCACATACAGGGGCTTCTTGAGCAGATCCACAACCAGTTTTGTCCCTGTGGTTGTAGGCGACCATAATTATAAAGGGTTCCAGAGTGGAGCTCCATACTAGGGCTCATAGATCATACTATGTCCAAGCTTTCTAGCACATCTCAGATGCATGTAAATATAAGCCCTTCTGGAGAACATCGATCCCAGAGATGACTGGATGGCCAGAGGACGTATACAGTCCTCTGGGGCAGTGATGTCTCAATAGGTAAAGCTGTGGGCTACTGATAAGAAGGTTGGAGGTTCAAGCTGCCAAGTTGCCACTGTTGGACACTTGAGCAAGACCGTTAACTGTCTTTTCTCCATAGGTGCCATATCATGGTTGACCCAGCACTCTGACCTAAAAAAAAGAAAGAAAATAATTTCTTTTAGCTGCAATGTATATGTGACAAATAAAAATTTTTTTTGTTCTGTAGGGTGTCTTTAAGCAGCTCCAATCAAGGACTCAAAGGGCAGTATACAAGGCGAATAATTATAAAGGGCCCTTTCAAGCAACTTTATCCCAGGTATCATATAGCATATAGGGGCTTCTCATGCAGTTCCATCCTAGGGTTCACATTATAGCATATATAGGATCTTATCATGGAGCTCCACCCAAGGTCTAATAGAAGGGTCTATACGGGGCCTCTTCAAGCAGTTCAGTCTCATGGATCATGGCTGAGCGTATACAGGGGCTCCTTAAGTTATTTAGTTCTTAAGGGCTTATCTTACGTATGTTGGAGAAATATGATCCTTGAACTGGCTCACAGAGGTCTGAATTTAGCAAAATAAACAAATACAGCATCTTCCAATTACAGAATTGTTTTATCCAATGTCTTTTTAAGCATTGGAATTTTATTACTTTGGGATAACATCATCATGGAACTAATATTCCTTTAAAACTTAGCACAGCTTTATTATATTAGTGTTAAGAGCTTGTCTCTGTGCGTGTGTGTTTATCGTGCACTGTATCATGCACACAAATTGCTAGGCACACAAAAATGCTAGGAAAAATGCACAAAAAATGCTAGGAATCTTAAACAATTTTACTTCTTGATCAAGTCAGCAAATTTTCATTTAATTTTACTCACAAAACACACACACACACAATCTGTGCATAGGGCAGTGTGTATTTCCCGGACTCCTGTGGTGAGTACATGTGTGCGTGTTTGTTTGTGAGTTTGAAGGTCAGGATGTCCATTAGCAGTTTAATGGTCTCAGAAGCCTTTATAGCCACTTTAACTCACTCTACCCGCAAGGCTTTCACATAATACTGACGGAGAAAGAGAGACAGGGAGTGTGTGTGTGAGAGAGACAGAAAGATTGAGTTTTAGAATGAAAGAGAAAACGATTACGGCTCTGTCCCAAATGCTAGAATTCACATCTGGTTACTGTTCTTGTTAGAAAGTCTGTCATTTTAAGAATGAGCTTTTAACCAGAAAGGTGGTATGGTGGTGCAGTGGTTAGCACTGTCGCCTCATAGCAAGAAGGTCCTGGGTTCGATCCCCGGGTGGAGTTTGCATTTCTCCCTGTGCATGCGTGGGTTTCCTCTCACAGCCCAAAGACATTCAGATTAGGTCAACTGGCTACACTAAATTGCCCATAGTTGTGAATGCGAGCGTATGAGGCTGTTTGTCTGTGTTGGACTGGCGACCTGCCCAGGGTGTACCCCGCCTCTCGCCCGAGAGTCTGCTGGGATTGGCTCCAGCTTCCCTGCAACCCAGACGGATAAAGCGGTATAGATAATGGATGGATGGATAGTCTTGAACAAAAATGTTTGGTCTATGTCGAAGTAACATTATTATTATTATTTTAATTAAACTGTTTTTATATTACAAAAGCTGAATAATCTCAGTCTTCTAAAATCCTTTAGCATTAGACATCTGCACAGAAAAAGATGGAAGGAAATGGAAAAAAAGAAAAGGAGAAAAAAGATGTTTTTCCGAGAAGAAGCCATATAAGCCGCCTACTCTTGTGCTATTAATTTTCTGACAGCTCCAAGTTCACAGATCATGCTGCAAAGTGTAACTACAGTACAATTCTAGTTGAACAAACTTGTTTCTAAGTAACTTGCCAACACATCTGAGAGAAACGTGTTGATTTCTCATTTGTTTTGGCTGTTGCTTTGTTCATACCTAGCCATTGGAGAAGTCTGAGAATGTAATCTAAAAGCATTTAAGGTTCACGCATATAAGCTTTATAAAAATGGAAAATCCACACACCAGTTACCAATATTATCTTCAAAATGAAGTTTTAATGGGATTTGTACATAATGTGCTACAGGCTGAGGTAATGACAGAAAGAAATTACAGTACTGTGCTGTCTATGGACACACACACACACACACACACATGAATCAAATGGATTTACAACAAGGATCACTGGAATAACTGAGCTGCTGCTGACTGGGATATTATTGGACAGATCAGGTTTTTGGAGGAGAGCCATGAAGCACATTAGCCAGCATTTACATTAGATATTAGTCATAGAGACAAACGAGTTACAAAAACCAGCAGCTGAACATGGTAACTCTATTCCAGATACAAATGTTCTAAATAATCAGTCCTTAAAAACCTTTCTCAAGACAATTCCCATAATGAGTTGTAAAGGACACACTTAAGCCATTCCGTTATAAAGCCTTACAGCACATAGGGCATTGTAAACAGTCTTAAATAATCAGTACATGGTGTGATCTGAACATGTATAATGGTTGTAAATACCATCAGCTCACCATCACTGAGCATGGTCTGTACCAGAACATAACCCTCGTTAATTATAATGACAACCAACTGAGCACAATAAAGCCATTCAGCTAGGAATAAAACACTTGTTTTAGGAAAATAATCAATGGCGGAAAATAATCAGTGGCGGAAAAACCGCTTTACGGAGCGCTGATGCAATTTGAACGAAATAAACATCTCACAGAAAATGTATCCGTATCAACATTTCTATGTTTTGTAAGTTGTTACTGTAGAAATAATAATTAATATAACTATTAATATAAAACCTAAATTATTACTTTTCTTTGCAGATGCGAGAACTGCTGTTACAGAAAATTCAATCAACAGCTACTGACCAATCACAATGGACAATTCGATGCGTCACGCAGTGCCAATTTCTGTATCTGAATCTGTTTAGTGCTATAATATTTGGAGCAGCTTCTGTATTCAGATTTAAAATGAAAGTGGGCGTGTTCTGTACTGGATACTTTTTAGGCCCTAGAATCTCTGAAAAGCGCTTTAAAACAGGGATGCCTGAAAATAAGCAGTATTCTTTTTTCATTCACAAATTAAAACAGCAGATCATCCTAAAAAAAAAAACACCAAAACAAAAATCAAACGAAAATCTAATACTCCACATACTGTCCATATATGTATTCACATTTGTTTAGACCATATTATCTGTTCAATGCATAAATAAAGTATTCATACTTCGTTACATGCTTAACACACACACACACAAACTAAATGAACCACAACAGATACTGTTGTGCTCGGCTACGTGTGGAAGAAATGCCTGCAGGAATTCATGTTTTTCTAGATATACAGCAGGAACACACACACACACACACACACACACATATACACTGAGGAATAGCAGGCCCCCCACTGAGGAACCTCATCACCCACTGAGCTCATTTACGACAGATGCTAACAGGCTAAAGCTTCCTTTCACAGAGAGAGAGAGAGAGGGGAGGGGGAATACGGTTGAGCAGAAGAGAGAGAAAATTATGGGGGGATGGAAAGATGGAAAGGAGAGGTGGAAATGTAGAAAGGTATGAGAAGAAGTGGAGAAGAGGATAATGATTGTTGTGATGCTTCACTGATCATTTTTTTAATATTTATATACCATCAGAAAAGAGTTTAATATGGTCAGTTTATCCAATATTGTCATATGTGTTATAATTTAAATGAATTGAATCAAAGTCTTGAGGGACACACAAGTGAGGGAGAAAAAAAAACGATAAGGAGAAGGAGAAAGAGAGAGAGAGAGAGAGAGGGACTTGGCTAAAACCTTCCTTTCATATAAGTGACATGAAAAGGGAAGGAGAGGGACAGAATGATAGAAGGATGGCATAAATTGAAGGGAGAGGGGAAAGTGAAAGCAGAAAGACAGAAGGGTGGAAAGGGAGAGAAATCAGGAGGAAGAACCATATTGAAAGAGAGAAAGAGTGAGTGATTAGGGTGAGAAGCATGCAACACCTTTTGACTCCAAGTGAGGGTTATGAAAAATGTATGATGTGTGTGTTTGTGTGTGTGTGTGTGTGTGTTGTGCATCAGCATGGGGCCATGGCCCAAATTGATGTGAGTGCTTTCCTGTAGCAAGAAGGTGATTAGCCTGCACCTGTTCACCTTTTACACTCCACTGACACACACATACACACACACACAAGAGCAGTCTTCTGAAATGTCTTTTAGGCTTAAAGGCATTATTAATCTACAGTGCTGGAACAGCAAGAATAATTAGATAATACTACATTAACCTGTGGGGATTACAGTAATTATGAGACGGCATCTCAGCACTGTTCATTTCCTCTGACTCGGAAATTAATCATTTCTGTGCCAGCATTGTATTTATGATAGCTAGAGATTAGCTGAACCATATTATAAAACCGCTGTCTGGTTTCAGAAGGCTAAATACTACAACTGAAAATGTTGCATCACACTATACTGTACAGTCATTACGGGAGAATAAAAATGATCATGTATTATGTATAACTGCAGGTAAATCCTGACATTTCACCGTTTTCTTTTCTCTCCTACACTCTTATAAATTAATAAGATACACTGCTCCTGCAAATTGCCCTAACCATCAACAATACTTCAATAACATGTGTGAGTTTGTTGCAGGAGTGTGTCTTTTCTTTCATGACAGATTGCATTTTTGTGTGTGTCTGCACATGAATGTATCATTATATGACCATTTTGGCCAGGTGGAGACATTTATCCAGCCCCATTGTTTAAATCAAAAGAGTGAATAGCTCCCCATTTGGTTACTGAGGTTAAGTATGAAGTAGGCAAAGCATTATTTAGCTACACAAACAAACAAGTCAATGAAAGTGCCTCACAAACCTTTGTATGTATATGTGTGTGTGTAGTGGGCATTTGTGTAACATAAGTTTGTACCTAAACGACAAAGGACAGAAGGATGAATAGAAGAGAGACATTTGATCAGCCGTTTCCGCACTGTGACATTCAGAAAAGCCTTGTAATTATACACTTACGCACACACTTTCCCCCGGATGCGTCTTTTCTTGTCTCACCTGTGCATGACTTGCTTCCTGTCGGTATTGGGTCTCTCAAACAGAACCTCACACTGAATGAGCTTTAAAGGATCATGCTATGACATAATCTAAAGCTCAAATACGACTTACAGGTAACACCTGCTTTAGTACAACTGTGAAGGTCTACAATTACATTTATATTTACATTTACAGCATCTAGCGGATACCCGTATCCTCATATCTGTGTCAGGGACTCTAAGTCAGGGACTAACATTGCCACAGTGCAAGGATTAGATTTGTTAGAATTATTAGTTTAACAAAGTGTTGATAGACCACACACCTCTTTGTAGTCTTAGGCCACACCACTTTTCATGAGACTTACAGTACAAATGCAGAGGCCATGCCTCCTTTAGTTGTACCGAGGAGGTCGAGCCATAAGCTACACCTCCTTTAATGAGACTGACAGGACAAGCACAGAAGCCACACCTCACGAACTGGGACTAATGGGACAAGCACAGAGGCCATGTCTCCTTTAGTGGGAGTAACAGGACACACATGAAAGGCATGCCTCTTTTAGTGGGACTGGCATGAGAAAAGAGACCACGCCTCCTTTAATGAGGATGGTAGGATGAACAGTTGCCATGCCTTATTAGTATGACTGACCGGACATTCACAGAGGTTATGCCGGCTTTAGTGGCATTGAAATTACAGGCCACACCTTCTTCTGTAAGACACACAGACACCATGCATGGTAGATAAAATTATTAATGAGTGTCAGTATAGGAGTATAGTGGAGTAATTGGTCAGAAAGCTAAGAGAACATTGTTGCTAGGCAAATGAGTGTGTTGAGCATAAGCTAACTAAGCTATGTCTTTGTTTACACATGTTCCTGGGGCATAGTGATCAAGAATAATATAAAACTGTTCAACACAATTAAGTTTGGCCACTTTCCAGCTCACTCATCACTTTGAGCTCTGCTTCTCTCATGGCCTCATTAACACACATTCAACTCTTTCCTGGGCCAGGAGAAAATACTCCCATAATAAGTGACCCTGTGTGTTTTGCTTGCAGTTCCAGGATATACTAAGCTCCATTTTTACTGGGTGCTTTAATTACTTCCATCCCCACCTCCAGGACTCACAACTGTGGAGGTCTGAAGCCCTTTCAGGACTACAAATAATAGGGCTACAAACCATTTCTCCCCATTTTAACAATCTATGTGTACAAACTTATGACTCATCATCAGATATTTAAACAGCTTATTTAAGTTCTCCACTTACCCACCAGTTTTGGGGATGGTAAATGCTGGTTGTAATTAGTTGTAAATGCTGAACACTTTATTTCCAAGTAACTCATAATGTTTGTGTAGTCTGAAGGACATAATTGTTCTAAGTTGATCAGTTGGGATCTCAATCACGATCTCATCTCTAGAGTTTAGCCAAAACAATGCCTTTGCCATCCGTGATATCATCCACACTACCACTGCTTTGGGAAGTCATGTTGTGTAGTTCACAAGGACAAACATTAACTCCAAACTAATTCCTTTGAATGGGCTCTGAGTAATGCAGTGGGGAATTCACCAGCTGATATTCATGGCAATGTTCACATCACTCACCTACATGATGTAAATGATGGGACCAACAATTGGGTCACAGTTTCGTCTGTTAGAATGTCCAGACTCGCTTTGTACAGCTTAATATTAATTGTTATATTATTAATCAAAGGTGGAGGAAGGCTAGCACAGCCCTGCCTCAAACATTTTGACCATCCATCACTGTGTCCATGTCAAAAACATTCCATGTATTCTCATGTGGCCCCACCCAATCAGTGATGTGACATACTTGGAAGTGTGTCTGCTGCTAAGGCCATACAAACAGCACACTGGTTTAAAGTCAAGACCCACCTTGTCCTAAATCCGCAGCTAGCTAGCTACAGCCAGGTCAATCACGTCCCAAAAATTTCTGGGTAGGAAAGAAAGAAAGAACTGACCACTACCTTTATTCTGTGTGTTTGGATATTGTATTCAATTCTGAGCTGCAACAGAGACTTTCCAGAGTCTTATTGGTAATCAGGTGTCCATGGAAGAGGGTCTGTGTGCAGCCTAAATACACTAATGCCTCATATATACCCCTTTGAGTACTAACAAGTACTCTGTATTTCACCTTCAAGTTGATGGAGGGTCACAGGACCTCAGAGATCTGGCACACCTGACCTATTTCCATTTGAATTCAATGAAAAGGACGTGGTCTCTCTTTAGCTCCAACATACTGACTTGGGCCCCAGTTTGAGCCCAGCTCTCATAGTCATCCCCCCTACTGGCAATTGTTGAGAGATGGTCTTCCCTATCATCAGGGTTACCATGAACTGCAGCAGCTTTTTGAGATGTGGCTAGGAGGTAGGTGGAATTCTAGGGGTGATGTAAAAGGCACAGCATGTTTCATGGTCCACAAATGTGTTCCTGTGCCCATGTGGTCTTTGGTAAGCCACATGGCTTCAGTCAGATGCTGGTTTTGTCACACTAGACCCAGTCCAAGGCAGTGCCCAAAAGAGTCAAAAGTCAGGTGGCGAACTGAGGCTCTGAGCTAAACATGAATGGCAGGTCTGTTTCTCCAATACCATTGACCAGAACTGCCAGTGGTCCTCTGGGGACAGCCTGACCTACTTGAGCATGACTCTTCTAATTGCTGAATAATCCAGCTGAGCTGCCACTTCAACCTCTACAATCAGAAGAGACTGGATACAGAACCCCCACTTATCATCAGCTTATTGTTGGTGTAGCAAGAGAGAAGGAAGGGGTTATGAGTCTTTTTAGGACCATTTGATCCACAGTATGGACATAAGGGATTCTAGATGACCTTTGCCTGCCTTACAGGGTACAATCACACATTAGCTTTTTATTTAGGCTAGTGCATGGTGCCAGCAGAATGGTGGCACAGTGGTTAGCACTCATAGCAAGAAGGCTCTAGGTTAGATCCTGACAGCCATCTTGGGCCTTTCTGTGCATAGTTTGCATGATCTCCCCCTGCCTGCATGAGTTTCCTCCGGGTGCTCTGGGTTCCTCTCACAGCCCAAAGACATGCAGATTAGGTCAACTGCCTACTGTACTTGATTGGCAAATCTAGATTGGTGACCTGCCCATGGTCTACCCTTCCTCCCTTCTAAGGTTGGCTGGGATTGACTCCAGCTTCCCCATGACCCTGCTGGATAAGTGGGGTAGATAATGAATAGATGTATGGATGGATAGTGCATGGGGCCTGGGTTTTTAAAAAGTTCCACATTTTAACACAAATGAGTTTGGCAGCCTCCCAGCTTGCTAATCAATGTTCTGGTAAAAGAGAGAGAAAGAAATAATCATGAAAAAACCCTTAGAAAACAGGAATCAAGTGTACCATGCCAATCAGTACACCTGTAGCTCATTCCAAAAACACAATCCTCCTGCTGCAAACTCATACTAAACCATGTCCTCACCTGCTAAACACTGATTGAGTCAATATCAGGTGTTGGTTTTTAGCACCGAGTGAAATACTCTTGTATGGTATCAGCACTTTTTGTGACACATCCATCCTTTGGCAAGTGTTTCTGAGCCTCGTAGTTCTTTGTAGACATGTTCAGACACACATCCGCCAGTGACACATCGCACAGCTTTGAACCTATGTACAATAAGCCCAAAACCACAAGGACACAGTGTGTTTGTGTTACAAGTGTATGGTGGAGTTGACCTGCAATGTAGCACATTGGAGACTGTCTTTAGTCACTGCTTCTTTCCTTTGATCATGACTTGATAGATAATAATTACAAACACACATCACACATAAACATACACACACAGAATGGTTAGAGAATGGTTATGGGGAAAATCAAATGTACACAATGTTCCCCTCTATTGGCCAGGGTGGATGTTTGATGTCCATTATTTATTTCTAGCTTACCACTGGAGTTATGAGGCTAATGTAACTAACAAGTAATGAAAGACTAGAAGACTCTCACAAAATGTTTTCTGTCAGTGGATGACAAAGATTTTTTTTACGTGTGCGCTAAACAACAGTAAAAAAAAAAAAAGTGAGGCAAAAGACCGGTTTGACTACTACATAAAAATAAAAGCATTATTATTATTTTTTTTTTTACCACCCAAAGAAACCATAGTTCTGCCTTCTTGTTTTCTATCAGCTCAAAAGACCAAGGTTCATGACTTCAGGTCACTGTTTATCTACATAAAGTCAACACAAAGCGAAAGTAAATGCTAGCAGAAGTAAATAATGCATATTTCACAACCATTATCCATAGCAGTGGGGTGAATTTTTATGCTGTCAAGATTGTATAAATGCTAAGCCTATGGTAAAGGCATCGACTTTTTTTTTTTCAAATTATTTACATTAAAGGGGCCAGCTCACGCTTTCCAGAATCCTTTGTGCCAAGCAAATTGCCATTTTTGATGGTAGCAATATTCCAAAACAATCCGCAAAAATCCAGTGACATCCTTAACCATCTTAAATTGTAATGTCAAATGAAGGATATTTTGTCAAGGGATCTATATTTTAAACGCTTTCAACCAAATTATTCTGTTTTTATATGGTTATTCCATATGTAATTGGCTCAAATTGGCCTCAGCTGTCTCATGGGCAGCCTCAAAAGAAAGAAAAAATAAAACTTATTTTGTTCCATGTATTATGCATGAATGAATAAAATGTTCGAGCTGGGTTTCGAAGGGATCACTAACAACAAATTTGCAGAGGTTTTGCAGCACAGAGAGCAACAGGTAGCAGTCACGTTTTCAAAACAAAACAAAGCATTGGATTCTGGGAAGGGTGAGCCAGCCCCTTTAAAGCTGAGTTATTACTGAAGTACTGGAATCAAATAACATCGAATAACAAATCGTGGCACAGTGACTCCTTTTGTATAAAGGGGAAACTGCAAATTTTATTTTTTGCTGAACTGTTCCTTGAAATAAACACAACCAGAGTGCATTGGAAAGCATTAGACAAGTAATACATAGCACGCATACTGATTCTCTCAGATAGTTGTTGCCTGAGATGACCCTATTTTGACAAAAGACACACAACCCCAACCCACATGTGTGACAGTGATAACAGATTGTTGCTTTCTCTCTCTCATACAATAATCACACAGAAATACTATCAAGTCATTTATCCAGTACTTCTCAAATAAAAATTTATCTATTTTCTTTTAGAAAAAAATGTATATTACTGTTTATTACCTGTCTGTCAGTCTGTTTTACTCTTTTTATAAGTAAGTTCTGTCTCTTTTACATGATTTATGTGGAGTTTGTGATTCCTTGTGCTTTAGTACAGGAGTGTGAGGCATCGACCTGTACTGCATGTTAATGGGGAAGACCTGCTCTGTAAGACTGTGTGTGTGTGTGTGTGTGTGTGTGTGTGTGTGTGTGTGTGTGCGTGTGCTCTGACTGACCTGAATAGATTGTCAATATGAGGGTCAGAGGGGTCAGAGGTCTCTCACACAGATGCTTCAGGAGGTGATTTGGACAAAAATTAATGTGCATGTACACACAAACATACAGAGTGAGAGAGAGAGAGAGAGAGAGAGAGAGAGAGAGAGAGAGAGAGAGAGAGAGAGAGTTAGTATTGATGGATAGACTCATGGATAGTTAATCATAGGAATTGCTTTGAATGAAGGGTACATCTGAACATGGTCATTCTCAGCCCCACCCTTTCTTTCATTTGTGACATCACTATTGGGTTGACACTGTAACTGGAAGAACAGAGGCTTGTCCTTAGCTGAACTACAACACACATGCACACACACATATACACATGCACAAACAGGGTGATGCCAAGGCATTCCTAAAAGTCCCTTGATAACTCTCTCTCACACACACACACAAACACACACACACACACACATATATATATATATATATACACTGTGCAGTGGTCTCTGAAGAAACATATACAGTTTCCATGGACACAAACAGGGAAACAGAGAACGAGATGAATATGATCAGAACCAGCTGCTGGCTGTTTGATACAAAACGTGTGTGATGGTGTGTGTGTGAGAGAGAGAGAGAGAGAGAGTGAAAGAGAGTGTGGAGCCAAGTGCTGAAAGCTGCTTACTGTGCTCTTGGCTAAGCTTCCTCTGCAAACATATTAGTGTTTAAAATATAGAGCACACACACAAACTTCACTCATGTTATGAAGTATTAATATTTGCCCACACACACACACACACACACACACACACACACATATTGATTTATATGACTGTGTTGATTGGCGCAGCTAAATTGAGCAGGCGAGTTTGAGTATGCATACAGGTCTGTGTGTGTGTGTGTGATAATGAAGTTTTCTTTTCTTGCCATGAAGTTATGTGTCAAGAAATAGGAGATTATGAACACTGTATGTGTTACAAGGATGTAAATATTGTCAACAGATGGTAACGTGCACACCCACACGCGCGCGCACACACACACACACAATTTACAGTGATAATCTACAGTATATGTAAAGCCACGCCCACGTTAGGAGTTACTCTACAGTCATCTGTCTACAATATTACATGGAGTTAAACTCACATAACTTCATATCTCTTTATCGGTCTGTCTCTTTCTGTGTCTCTCGCCCTCTCTCTGCCACGTGCACTTCAGTGCAGAGGAATATAATTATGGTTGCTGCCACAAAATGGGAGAGAGAGTCACACACACACACACACACACAGAGAGAGACAGAGAGAGAGAGAGAGAGAGAGAGAGAGAGAGAGAGAGCTGTATTTGATTCAGAAATATGGTTAATAGAGTTGATTATTTATGTCATTAGTGTTTCTTTTTTTTCTGTCCTCAAAAATGTAACTTCAACACATCATCTTCTTCTTGGCCAGTTTTCTACTATTGCAATACAAACAAGTATATTCGTAAAAGTTGTCCGTAGGAGCATTTATACAAGTAAAGTGCTATTCGTGAAAGTCCAGTTAATTCAGAAAAGAAGTTTGTATCCTATGAACGCTCCTGAGTTTGTGGCAATCCAAAAACAAAATTTAGATAAATAAGTCATTATAAATCAGTCAGTCAGTAGAAATCTAGCCATTCCATTAGGACAAAAGTAAGGGCACCCTGTAAGAGAATGAGTTAGTGTGTGTCTACGGGAGCTGATGCGCTGGGTCACGTTTGCTGGGTTGGTCGGAACACATGCGCAGGTGGACTGGAGACGGCAGGTGAAACTCGGCTTGACTTTAAATATATACACTATTATACACTATATACACACGGAGCAGAGGTACAAAAACGGCATGCAGTGAGAGTAATCAAACATAAGCAGGGGTCGAGCGATGAACAAACAGAGTCAGAAGGATCAATCCGAAGAAGTCTAATAACACAAAACTGATTCCAGCACGGAAAATCACAACACGCTCGGTAGACAATGCAAAAGAAAGTCAATGCTTCGCAACCAGGAAGCGCAAAAGCAGTCCTTAAAAACACGGCACAATTAGTCCATCAATAAGAGCCACGCTGATTGGCCTACTGGCTGGGAGCAGGCGCTCATGGGAACTGTAGTCCGTGTAGTTCGGGTTTTCTCCGTCCAGCTGCGAAAGCGCGTGCTCCCGCAACGGAGGTGAAGCGCCCGCTGCGCGCGCTGCGCG
>JAQMYM010000008.1:16481669-16501324 GCA_030014255.1 Parauchenoglanis ngamensis | reverse complement strand
CTCAAGTGAAGCTACAGATACTTCAACACAATGAAACTCTAATACTGGATCAATACATCAATATTACACCACACTAATACTACAGATACTTTGATATATGCTGAGACTACAAATACAATACAAATACAATGATACTCTTCTATACTGGCTTGATTCACTATTACAACACAAAAGTGAATACTACAATGAAACTAACACAATAATACTCTGACACTGAATCAATACATCAATACTATACCACACTGATACTACAGATACACTGATATTACAAATACTCTAATACACTCAATACTTTGATACAATAAAACAATATTATGGCACATGGATACTACAGATACTCTGCTATTTCAGCTCAGCAATACTATCGTACTCTACTGTACTGGTTTGATTCACTAATACTACAAATACTTTGATATATGCTGAGACTACAAATACAAGACAAATACAATGATACTCCGCTATACTGGTTTGATTCACTAATACTACAACTTTACAGTGAATACTTCAATGAAACTACAGATACTTCAACACAATGAAACTCTAATACTGGATCAATACATCAATACTACACCACACTAATACTACAGATACTTTGATATATGCTGATGCTACAAATAGTCTAATACACTGCTACTTTGATACAACAAAACAATATTATGGCACATGGATACTACAGAAACCCTGCCATATCAACACAGCAATACAACAATACTCTGCTGGATTCACTATTACTACAACACTATGGTGAATACTACAATGAAACCAACACAACGATACTCTGATACTGAATCGATACTTCACCACACTACTACTACAGAGGCACTGATATTACAAATACTCTGATACTTTAATACATCAAAACAATATAATGGCGCGTGGATACTACAGATACTCTGCTATTTCAGCCCTGCAATACTACTGTACTGGTTTGATTCACTAACGCTACAACACTACACTGAATACTCCAATGAAGCTACAGATGCTTTGACACAATGGAATGAAACGATACTGGACCAGTACATCAATACTACACCACATTAGATATTACAGATACTCTGATATACACCGATACTACAAATACTCTGATGCACTGATACTTTGACACAGAGGTATACCGGACCAACACAACAGAACAATGGCATGCCAGAATTCAACAAACCAGCACTGTGATAGTCAGAGACACTTGTAAGTCCTGTGCAAGCACATGTGTAATGACTGTGTAATATACCGTGAAAGTGTCCTTCAAAGCCTGCTTTGATTTCCACACATATCGATACTTTGATAATCGCGGCGACTTCACACATCAAATCCACTCCTTTCTCGAGAGATTGGAGTTAACATCTATCAAGTCATGTTACCAGGCGCACAGGGCGGTATATATTTTAGAAAGGGCCAAAAATAAAGATGAAATTGTTTTTTTCAGCCCTTACACAGTTGTCTAGGACAGTGTAAAGGAGTTGCAGTGCATTTATTAGGCTTCCAGTTCATACTGTAACATTACCAGGTCCCACATACATGCAAAAGGTTTTATAAACAACACAACACATGGAATGTTGCGCGTGCAGTGCTGCATGGCTCGTTTTTGTCATGATTAAATTCGCATAACACTCTACTCTAACTTCAGCCTAATATGCACCGAGTATTTTCCCCTCTTTTTTATGCTCTTGCTGCAATTTTTTCTTTCTGAGCTCAAATGACCGACGCTTTTTTCCTTTTTCTTCTTCTTCTTCTTCTCTCACCTCTCACTCACTCCGTGCTTCTCCTTATAATCCAGACGAGATGATTTTAAAAATCCGATTCCGGAAAAGACATCCGTCGTTATTTGTCAGTGCAAAAGAAATACCGACTCTTAATTTTTCATATCTCGGTTTTCGCCCCCGCTCGCTTTAGTTGCTCCGCTCTTTTCTTCCAGCGGGACACCGGAGCGCTCGCGCATACAAAACAGGCACCGAGGTGGGCTGCTTGCGGTGTTGCCAGATCCTGGGTTTTTAGCGCGAGTTTAACCTACTTTTGAACCTGGATTCATCATGAGTTGTGTGTGTGTTGCTGTAAAAAGTTAAAAGAAAATTATAAAAAGTATTGAATACATACTATGGTTAATACATACATTTAATGAAACTGTGTTGTCATAAAAGGTAGTGGTGTGTATGTTAGTGAATTGGTATACTCATACACACCACTACCTTTTTATGACAACACAGTTTCATTAAATGTGTGTATTAACCATAGAATGTATTCAATACTTTTTATAATTATTTGGCATGTTGAGCTACTAGTGAAATTTGAACTTTTAAAACAATAGTGAAATTTTGCGCACATCCTCATGGATAATAGAATTGACCATTTATTACAATTTAAATCTAAATTTGAAAACGATATATTTTAAATTTCGGCCGGGGTCAATTTTTGTCGCCCATAAAAGGGGATTTACCGTTCATACTTGGCAACCCCGAATATACGTCACTGCTGGAGCCGGAAGTAAGCTCCCAAATCGGAAAATGAATAAGCTTGCATGAATTCAAATTTGATTCGCGAACCAGAAAGTTCACAAAATAAGCAAAACATGTTTGCATACGCCAAATGTATCGGTGTATATATATAGTTCTTATATATTTTTTCGTACTTTTCTTTCAGAACTACATATCCATGGACAAATCAGAGAACGTCGTCACATCCGGGTATTATGGCCATTAGCTAACCAGATGTAATGTACATATGTAGTTATCAAAAAACATATGTAGTTATGGAATAAAACTCTTTTATTTTATCTCTTTAACGAAGAAAATGTTGGTCTGGAACTCCGTGACTGATAAAGACGACTAGTTGGATAGTTAAACAACATTTAATACACAATAAGATCGTCAATCTGGAGAATGGAATTATGGGACGTGTAGTTTTTAGACTGCTAATGCACTAGACTAACAAAAAACTGTAGTGTATATCTTACGAGAAGGTTCGGATAAATAACATACTTTGTAGGTTATGGATAAGATTATAATTTGTAGGTTGGTAGCAATTGTTTAGAAATACTTTTAAAGTGAGTTGTAAACAAAACCTGTGACTGGACTAATAGGGGAATTTCCGACATCAAGCAAAGGATGCTGGGATTTGGAGTTTTATTATATAAATGGTTTCCAGTGTTGGACATACTGTTGGAAATACATAAATATTGTGTTGTCGATGTAATTTTTTAAAACTAATGCAGTCTATGAAATAGAATCTGTTGCACAAGTATGTGCCTGCCTTTAACTTTTCCTCATTTTTTTACTGTTGCAACCTGCAATTTAAGTGGACTTTGTTGGGGGTATGACATAAATCTGTTCAAAATTGCCTAAAAGGATTATTAAAGAAATGGAACAAATATGACACAGCTCTGACAACAGGGGGCTGTCCACTAAAAGTCAGTGACCGGCCAAGGAGTGAATTAGAGAAGTAACCAAATTCAAAGGGGCAAATACTTATGCAACACACCGTATATATGACTTCTCGTGTTATTTTCACCTTTTCACCCTTCCCTCATACAGTTAATGAAAATTATTAAAGCTGACCATGGAAAAAAAAATTCAAGAAGTAAAATTATAAGTAACCTTAAAATGATTAGCAGGTTCTTGCATCTGAGTCACCAGCATAGCATAATTAGCTGTAGCGTATGTATGTTTTCTGTAAAAGTGTTTTTATCAATTTGAAATAAATATTGAATTCTAGGATCATCATTTTTGGTTTTCTGCACATTTAATTACAATAAGCATAATACAATATTTTCAGAAATAAATGAACATTTTTGTGGGAAAAAACTTCTTGTAAGAGTATCAGCAATCAAAATCACCCGATTCAACTCTTAATGACTTAATCTTTATTTATCTTCAGTGGTGTTCAAGGTTTATTTAAAAATAAAAATTTCAGTTTAAAATGTCGACATGTTGCTCTGTTTTTACATTGGCTAACTGTTCCCCATGTTACCCTGATGCAGCAGCGCTTTAGTCTTTTACTCTGTCCTGCTGTCTCACCTCTCAATTAGCTGAGTCTCTGCTGTAACTGTTTGTAACTTTGACTCCAACATTTCTCAGTCTTGACTAGTTCTACACTTGATTTCTCATTAATATGACGCTGAACGTCACTGAAAAATGGCGAGTGAGAAATTCAATCTTTTCACAGCAAAAGCTGATTCTTATCCCTTAGGTATGGAATCACTAGTTTTTTCTCCCATGTTAAACTCCATTGTAACTGCATTAGCTATGACGGCACAGGAATAACAAATATATATACAGTACAGTGCAAAAACAGGACAAAAATGTACCTCATTAGCCAAAATTCTCCTTTCATCTCAAACCTATCTGCTTTGTCATTTTCTCACTTTGCCCATTTTCAGCTGTCTTTCTCTCCTTCTCCTTTTTTTAACAGCACTGTAAAACACCCACACGACAATTTAGACATCAAACTAAATTCCTGCCATGATTTGCACGTACCAATTCTGTTTCTGCCGTGCAATGGCCATTTTAATCTCCCCATCCTTAAACCAAACTGAAACCCCACTTGGCTGTTTCCCAGGCTATCTGACCCAATCAAGGGAATTTGGATAATTACTGCAATTTTCCCTTGCCTTTGTGGCCAGAGGAGAAGAGTTGCCAAATTTGAACACTAAAGTAGATCTCAAAGGGAATGAAGGTTTCAATCCTACTGCGCTAATCAGCCTCCTCTGAGAAAATGGAAAGCCTCCTGTGGGGTCTACTTGGCACCTACACGCCAACATGTCTCATTATAACTAACAGACCTGTGATTTCTCTTCCATTTCAGTCAGTGAGGGGGAGATCCTGAGTGCTGTGATTATGTAAAATATCAGTTTGCCACATTTGGGGCTCATTCTGCATGCTAAGCGCTTTCACGTCCCAGCCCTGAAGAGTATCTGCTAGTGTAGCTAAAGTAATAAAAGCTTACAGCCACCAGTCAATAATGGTTACATGATGTGATATATAATTAGTTAGGCATCCAGTTTCCATAAATCTGATGCAGCATGAGCAGCAGCAGTTCAAAAGGCTTCACGTGATAGGTGATTATTTAATCATTTATGGAAGGAGTCTCCAGTGTCAGCATGCCAAACGTGAGAAGCAAAAGGGGCTGGCAAATATAAACTACTGCTTATAGCAAGCACACTGTAAGTGATAACAGGAACTAACTTGTTTCATCATGCAATATAAAGAGATAAAAAAGTACGATATTCTTGATATTCTTTAATATACACTCACCAAAAACACTAGACTGGGAAGGCCAATGAAGAACACTGAACTCGCTGACATGTCACATGACTTTTGCTTTGTGACATGGTGCATTATCATGCTGAGTGACACCAAGATGGGTAAAAATTGTGGCCGTGAAGGGATGCACATGGTTGATTTGTATTAACAGGACCAAAATGTGCCAAGAAAACTTTCCCCACACTATTACACAACCTCCACCAGCCTGAACTGTTGACACAAAGTAACTTGGGTCCATGGATTCATGATGTTGGTAACAAATTATGACCCTACCATCTGTGTGCCTCAGCAGAATTCAAAGATTCATCAGACCAGGCTACATTCTTCTTACGTACTGTCTAGTTTTGGTGATCTTGTGCCCACTGCAGCCTCAGCTTTCTGATGTGGTCTTCTGCTGTTGTAGCCCATCCACCTCAAGGTTCAATGTGTTGTGCATTCTGAGAGGCTTTTCTGCTCACCAGAATTGTACAGAATGGTCATCTGAGTTACTGTAACCTTTCTGTCAGCTCGAACCATTCTCCTTTGACCTCTCTCATCAACAAGGCATTTCCATCTGCAGAACTGCCATTCACTTGATGTTTTTTTAATTGCACCATTCTGAGTAAACTCTAGAGACTGTTGTGCGTGAAAATCTCAGGAGATCAACAGCTGCAGAAATCCTCAAACCAGCCCATCCAACAATTGGTACCAACAATCATGCCACAGTCAAAGTCACTGAGATCACATTTTTTTGGTAAGAATTTTATTCTACCCAACAGCCTGGTCTGTTTGGTTCGATAATAATTGCTTTTCTTCTCAACAGGCTTTCCTGCTTTACCTTCATTAAAGCGTATTCTTTATCCGTGATCCATGTTGTAATAAGATTATTATCCAGATGACAGCTAGCATGAAATTAGGTCTGTGTGTTATATTAGCAAACAGATGGTGACCCAGTTTAGGCTGAGGATATGTATTATTAGACAATAGATGAATGCTGCTGCCTTTTTGTCTAGCTTTTCCTGGTCGGGATTAGGGGTCAAAACACCATACGCTGATGATCTTTAGAATAATAGAAAAATCAAAACGCTGAAAATTTTCATGAGCATGGTACAAATGGTCACATGACCATAACCATTTACCTGACTGCACTTTTTTTAGGAAATAAGAAGTCACATTTCTATAAATTTAAGTGTCTAAAAAATATATTGCCTACCAGCAGTCACACCTACTATAATCTTTAAAATGTCTATTATTGATTCGGAGAAGGAAATGTCAATGACCATTGGGATAACACTGTAGTTTGGTAGAAATACATTATTGGCTGTTTGGAATCCTTATTACTCCTTGTTTGATGTTGATGCCGTAGTACTTGTTGAAACAGAGCTAGATTCACATCTGTCAACGCTTTTCTGTTGCTAAACTCAGCACCACCTCATTTGTTTGCAATCATTTTGCAAGACAGCTCATTGGCTACCATCACATTAGCCTAAATACAGCTTAGCCACAGTCCAGGCCACCAAGCAGAATATAAAACATGGCGAATACAATATGAACAACGTAATAAAAGCAGTAGACACGCTTAGGAGTTCACATATTAAGATAAATTTGGATGCCAAATTTAGATAAAGTTATCTATGTGAGAAGTCTAAAAAGTTGAATGTATTATACTTTAAAAAAAATTCCATTAACCTAAGGTAGCTAGGTATACTAAACAACATCGCAAAAATATGAGCGATGCTACCTTTTCTGCTAACTAGTCCTTTATTTTCAATCAATAGGCTAGACGCTGCTACAAACCAAATATATTGAGTATTATAAAACATAAAATGTAATACTACTCGGCCCAATTAATACATCACTTGATTTGAAAAATAAACAATGTTTTTTCCTTTGCTACTAGAAAGTTAGTAGCAGAGTATAGTTAGTTAAATTAGCTAGCTAATAACTTTGCTAATGACACTAAGTGCTTGAGAACGTTAGCTAAGTGAAACTAATTTTTGTAATGAAATTCTACGATTACTCTTTCATTTCCATGTTGGCTTCAACTTCCAGAGCTTTAACTTATTTAACTAAAAACTTAACTAAATTGAACTAATACTGCCGTTAATTCTATCGAGCTGTAGGTAAAAAGCTAGTCTCTGCTGTACTGTGTCTCTGTGCAGTTGCATCATATAACTTCACTACATTCTAGGACTCTGAGTCCAGTGATTGCTGTCTCCAACTACTTCTTTGTCAGATTTCTCATTAATATGACATTGAACGTCACTGGAAAATGGTGAACGAGAAAAGACGCGTTTGCGCTTTTGTTTTTGGGTGCTGACAGCAAAATCTGACCGTTGCCACTTATTCTTATGCTTATTCTTATACTTTTTCTGTGGCATCAACACAGCATACTCAGTGTAAATCAAAATAAAATATGATTATTAATCGCAGAGCAGATGTACAATCAATGAGACAGAAAGCAGAAAGTGGTTTTGGCCACAAGAATCAGCCATTGACACTTTGAGTCTCAATTAGGCTGTACATGAGTGTTGTGAAAAATCATGATTAGCATGACTAGCATGTTTCTCAAGCCATTTGTTGTTTAAAGAGTTATTAGTTATGCTAACTAGCCATTGTTTACTAGCAAACATTACCTAGTTAGATTGGACAAAGTTCAGGTAATCTCAACTGTATTTAACTCAATAAATAACATCAATCTTTCCAGATTTAGCCAAAATGATAAATCACATTTCTAGTTAATGGTGACTAGCTTGCTAGTTTTTTTTATTTCTGGTTAAATGAGAAATGTGAGTCTGTGTTCGATGGGAACAGTCTGATACTGTTTTAAAAGCTTTTTTCTGCAGATGTAATACATTCTGAGCAGACAATTGGGAAAATAAATCAGGAAATTCTTCATTGCTGAGGAGTCCTTGAAAATGGCAGAATGGCACTATGAAAGCAAAATCCCACAAAAGGTAACGATGAATAGAGCCTTCACTCAGATATCAGACTATAAATGTCCCTTCAATGAGAATGGGCATATGAAAGCATTTTCACCATGATGTTGTACAGCTACGGCACTTCTTTCTGGAAGTCATGTGGGTTTACAAGTATTTTTTCACGACACTAACAGGAGGTGAGCAAAATAGAAAATAAAAAGTCAAGGCAGTGTTCAGACTGTCTCTGTCTGTCTGCAGAGAGGAGACGAATAAGAGAATGGAAAATGTGGCGCTTCAGTCACCCACATGAAAGAAAGGGTGGCGGGGGAAGGGCACGCACATGGACACGCGCACACACACACACACACACACGCACACACACACACACACGTACACAACAGTCTGTGTGGGTGTGTCTAAGTATGACCTTAATACTGCTGTGTAAACACACACACGCTTTCAATTCATATAACTAATCCTGAGGTCAGTGTTACATTGTGTGTGTACTAGGAAGAAGCATGTTAGGACAAATCTAAAGAAAAGTAGAAAAATGTATGTTTTTTTCCCCGTTTTGTGCGTATGTCTGGTCATGTTCGAACGTTCCTTTGACATTTCTACAGTTTTGGACAAGCTTGATGGTAATTTAATATCTATTTATAGTTCTACAGTTTATTAGTTTTAACATTATGTCAAACTATACCCATAAACTTCAAATGAGGGTGAATCGGTTTAGTTTATCATAAAGTCATTATCAACCATTATAATGCGCATAAACTGTCCACTTTGCTAGCTAGTTCATTAACAAGCAGTATAGCTAATGTTAGCAAGTGACATGGCTGCTAAGCTTTATTATTATTATCAGTAATTAATGTTTTATGGGCAGCATGGCGGTGCATTGGTTAGAACTGTTGCCTCATAGCATGAAGGTTTTTAGTTCTGTACGCACTTCGCATGTTCTCCCTGTGCCTACGTGGGTTTCCTCCCACAGTCCAAAGACATGCAGATTAGGTCAACTGGCTACTCTAAATTGGCCTCTAAATAATACTAAATAATACTCTAAACAATGTGTGAATGGTTGTTTGTCTCTGTGTTAGACCTGCCTATGGTGTACTGCCCCCTCACCTGAAGTCAGCTGGGATTGACTCCAGCTTCCCCACAACCCTGATGGATAAGCACTATAGATGGTGGATGGATGGAAGAATTATTATATCAAATAATACAAAGGCAAATGCAGAATGTGTAATTGTGGTCCTGTGAACCCGAGATAACTGCCAAGAGTGGAAAGATTCCCCTAGATACCATTTAGTGCATGTGTGCATGCATGCCAAACCTGAAGTGAAAAATGACGCTATTTGCAATAAATACCATGTTCTCTATGAGAAGGAACCTTAGAGGTTATCATGGATCCATAGAACCACAGTTACATCTGCGACTATCATCGTATTTCACCCTTCCTAACTGCTTGGGGTGAGAATCACCTGCATGACATATGCCACAATATTATGAGGAACCAACAAACCTCAGGGCTAACTGGAAATCTGCTGAGAGATGGCAGCTGCACTCTTGCCACTGGGAGGATGATATTTATCCTGTAGTGTATGGTGACATGCAGGCAGTGGCATCTCAGACTCCTTGGAGCAGCACATCTCTAAGTAATGCCCAGGAGGAGATCCTAACAGAGTGGCATTTCACAGTAGGGGCTGGACCTCCTACATTCTGTGGTCCAGTCTCTGTTTGTACAAGGGAACTCCCCTCCCCAGTCTTTCCTATGAGGCAGACGAACAGATGGTTTGAGGATCCAATGACTGTTGTTCAGTTTAAAAAATACAGTAGGGAACATACCGGACACAACAAGTAACACTCTGCAGGTCCCCCCTCCGTTGAAAGATTTAGGTCATTGCAGAGTCAGTTGGCCATGCACAGTAAGCTAATTGCCAGAGTATGCATCTCTCCCACTCTTTTTGCTGTGATCACTAGTCTTTAGAGGAACCCCTTTTCAATTCAGCATCTTGCCTGTAGTCATAAGTAGGGGCCTTAAAAACCCTAGCAGAAGAGAGTGATCTCACACCAGGATTCTGTGGAATCGAGGTGATTGGGGCACCTCTCTCATTTCAGTAATGTTGGAATAAGTTTTTGAGCCCCTGAGAAATGCCAGCTATGGTGCTATGATGTGTTGCATTGGCTACCATGTAACACTGTCTGGTGGTCCCTGAAGAAACCATCAAATGGGCAGTACAACAGATACAGTCAAAGGCATGCACACCATTTTCAGAAAAGCGTCCAACAAAGAACATACAAGGCCTGGGTACTAGGCACTCTTGGATTCAGGAGTGGTTCCTGGACTGCTAGTTTGCAGTCTTCAGTTTGTGAATGGTTAGCAGGGGGCCAAACCAACAGGCACAGGTGACCTCTCTGGAATTGCAAATCTGCTGAGGTTCTGAGCTCAACTGAAAGTAGCAGTGGAAACCAAACCTATTCCACGAACAGCTGTAGACGAGGAAGGTTTGCAGTTGATGTTAAGGCTGGCGCATCCTGTCTTGGCACGTTGCCGTCTACCAGGGAAAACCACAATCAGCAATGAGTTGCTGGCATTTGGCAAAGATGTCTGCCTGCATCTTTTCCAGATCAGGTTACCACTTGTGAGTGAAGACACCACTCTACTGGGCATACACCACACCAGTGTACCAGCCCATTATCTGAGTTGCACAGAGTGAGGCCAATATGATGACTGATATATCTGGCTGTCACAACATTGTCTACTAATAAGTAGTAAAATCACAGCACCAGTAAGGAAAAACCTGAGGACCAGAAAGTGGATGACTTGATAAGATGTATATGTGGTCTGACATGTGGACGAGGTGAGAAAAGAATGGAAGAAGGTCTGTATGCCAGCAGTATATATTGCAAATACAGGGCCATGCAAAATATCATGACTTTGTTGGAGGATCTGTATGTGCCCATGCACCCAAAGGTAGGCTATAGAGGTGAATCCTTTCCCCTTACCTCTCTATTTTTTTCAGTCTTACCACTCTTTCCCTCATCTTTGTCTCTTTCTCATCTCTCAGTGTCTCTTTATCTTCCAACGTGTGTCTTTCTTTTAATATCCCTATCATGCAGTCATTTTCCATTTCTAACTGTTGATTCTGTCACTTTTCTCTGCTTCTCAGGCGAGTTCCCATAGCAACAGGAATTCTGGGAAACCTGTTTTTCGCACGTTCACCTGCCAAGTCCAGGTGCAGAGAAATTCTACCCCTCTCTCCTCTTTCTTTCTCTCTCTCTCTCTCTCGCTCTGGGCATGATAGAAAGACAGACATTTAACTGACCTGCAAAGGGGCAAGACATGGATCTCCAGTGACAGGCGACTATTCATACCAGACTGTGTGTGTGTGTGTGTAAGAGAGAAAGCGAGAAAGAGAGTGTCTTTTAGGTCAGTTAAGGATATAAGAGTGGTTGATTACTAGCGGTAAAACTTTTCCTTTGTTTCACCTTTATCTTACATCTTACACTTGGCGTACATCTGAAAAAAAATAGCTGTCTCATCCAGCAACATAAGCTATGCTTTCTGTAGTAATATTCCATTTTTCTCCCTTAGAATTTGTGTGCACTGGGGCTAATATATTTAAGCCAGCTTTGGTGACACATCCATAAAACTTCATCAGCAGTGACTGAGGAGATGCATGTGTGGAAAAAATAAATACAAATGAGGTTGATTACTTTCTCAATCACTCATTTGATTGAATCACATTACTTTAGAGAAGAAACTGCAATTAGATACACTGAACAAACATAGTCAAAAATTGTGACCAACCTCATTGGTTCTCCATATTTTTTAAAAACTTTAATGAAACTCAAGTCTTGTAAATTGAATTATGGGATGGTCTATCTCAAAAGCAAACATCCTGTTTATGAAATGCATCCTGAAATGCAGTGTAGTGATGGTAAGCTTGAAGCTTCCACACTGGCAATTTCTAATATTGTGTGGGTTGAAAAATCCCGTACTTAGTTTACAAAGTCTAAACTTCCTTACGAAGTTCAACACCCACTCAGACAATTTCTCATTTTCCCTCTCACACCCATACAGACTGACACACACCCCTGTTACATAAACAGAAGGTCATAATTCTGGTGTGGTTTCTTTTGTCTTGGTAAGAAATAAGAGAGAAAGGAGAGTGAGAGAGGTTCAGATTTTTGAGTCTGGAGTAAAATTACACACCACTTCCAAAGAGTGTGTGTGTGTGTGTGTGTGCGTGTGTGTGTGTGTGTGTGTGTGTGTGTGTGTGTGTGTGTGTGTGTGTGTGTGTGTGTGTGTGTGTGTGTGTGTGTGTAAGCCCTCATCACTTTTCGTAGGTGGGTTGGCAAATGTGTGGCTGTTTCTACACTTTGTAAAGATCAGAGCGAGGGAGGGTGCTTGTGTGTGTGCGTGTGTGTGTGTGTGTGTGTGTGTGTGTACGTGTGTATGTGTGTGTGTTGAAGCTTACAGTATGTGTATTAGTGTGTGAGGAGAGGCGCCTACAGTAGAACGTGTGTGTGTGTGTCTGTAAATCTGAGAGTGCATATTGGTACCGCTGTTTCTTGATATGGTTTAAGTGTGTGTGTTTCTGTGTGTGTGTGTGTGTGTGTGTGTGTGTGTGTGTTTCTGTGTGTGTGTGTGTGTGTGTACACAACAAGTGTGTGTTTGGGTCTGAGGGAATTTTCTGAATGAATGTACTCTTCCAAACAAAGAATGTGTGTGTGAAAAGTCAGTAATATTTATTGTGCAAGCTTACAATTGTATCATTAGTAGTAGTATTATTATTACCTACACATAGAATGATATATAATATAAAACTCAATTCAATAATCATTCAATACTGTTAGTAAATTAAGTACATGGTGGTAAATGAATAGAATATAGTCAACACCTTTGTTTATTATTTATATATTTGTAGTAGTGGTAGTAATAAAACAACCGGCCCCTATATTAGGAACACTTGTACATTTGCTCATTTATGAAATTATTCAATGAATCAATCATATGGCAGTAGCACAATACATAAAATCATGCGGACAGAGGTCAAGCGCTTCAGGTAATGTTCACATCAAACTTGATACAAATAAATAATATTACTAGATACAGTATATACAGTTACCACTTGTGTATATTAGTATTATAGTACACTAGTATCATGTATTAGTCAATATCGGTTGTATATTAGCTGTACATATTAATGTTTATTAATAGTGTATTTCTATACACAATTAATTCTATACAATAGTGTAATTCCTTTTCATGTTTTTTAATAATATATCATAAGCAATACTGGCACAATACAGTATTATTAGATTAGTACTATATTATTGGTATACTTTGGAAGTATTTGTGTGTAGCTATACAATGTTAGTACATATGAGTATTAGTATAATACAAATGTTGACGTGTACTAAAACTGTTCCTATTTGAATATTACTTTTATTAAGGAAGCATAGGTTAGTGTACTTGAATTTATAAGAGTGATAGTAGTATATTATAATTCAATCAATTAATTAACAGCATATTTTTGCAGTAGATAATTAGTAGTGACTGTTACATTAGTGTTTCTATATTGATATTATGAATATGTTGATATTAGTACATTAGTGTATAGTTTTGCTTAGGGGTGTTCTTAACATATATTTGTGATACTAGTATAAAGTATACACATACTCTTGCATTTCAGACACACACACACACACACACACACACACGCACAATGGTGAGAGGTGAGCATTCTTTCATTGTTTATGATTATGAGTTGGAAAGTGAGTGCGACGTCCAGACACTGTTATGACTGGAGAGACTGTGATTGTATCAGACAATCTCTTTCACGTGCACACGCACACACACACGCACACACACACACACACTCTGCAATACCCCATATATACATTGTGCCCATGTTGCAAGAGACAAATACTATGTGAACAGAGAGCGCGTGTATGTATGTGTGTGTGTGTGTGTGTGCCAGACTAACAAATGTAGTAGGACGGTTCAGGCGAGGACAGCAGCCTTTGGAGTAATTGCATTTTCGGCTGCATTATAGCTTAAGTCATTATGCAGCTCTTCCTTTCCAAATCTCCAAAAAGACAAAAACATGGCTGTAGAGCAAGAATAGACTTAAGTGCCGCTGTGCGTGTGCCTGAGAGAGAGAGAGAGAGAGAGAGAGAGAGCGAGAGAGAGGTTGATATGTATTAGATACATATAAGATATTTTAGAAGAATAAAGTCTGACACCCTCTCAGCATCTAAGTCACAGAGTTACTATGATTTTGCAAAGACAGAGGCCAGAATCTCCTCCATTTATATATATATATATATGTGCTGTTTTGGCAAAGATTTGCGAACTGTTAAGAACTATGAGTTTCTACATCACTGAACATACAGAAGAATCAAAACGTCAAAGAGTTTAACTCAGACATTAATGACTCAGGGTCATTAATAACAGTGCAGCACTAATCTAATTTAACTAATTTATTCATCAGCCCATTCATGTCACTGCGCCCGCACATCCAGGAGCGAGCGCTGTGTTGAATTCTCAAAGCTTATTAGTCAGAAGGTGTTCATTTTTTTTTTTTTTTAAAACCGCAAGCAAAATCACAGGTTTATATTAATGTGCTTGTAATACATTATTGTTTCTATACTCACAACTCAATCACAGTAACTTACTGTATAGGATGGATTAATAATAAATGGTTCAAAAACTGGAATAAAGCACTTTGGGATGTGCTGTCATTGGGAAAAACAAACCAACTTCAGGGAGTGTTTTATTCATTGCTTATTATTGGTGTTCAATTGCAATGTCCTCTAGTGTCAGCAGTTTTATTTACTGAAATGATGATGTTTAGGGTGAAACAGCAGATGAAATAGAAACCATTTGTTACTGCTTAACAGTATATATCAATGTGTTCCTACATTACTAAATGAATGAAAGAAAAGGGGAATAAACAAGCCTAATTGAACTATTAGAGCAATATGTCGCCAATATTTATGACCATCAGTCTAATTACACTTTATCTGTTTGTACAGTAATGTAAGAATTCATGTGGTTTAACAGTTCATTAGTGTCAACAGCTATTTCTGTTAAAGATAGATAGATAGATAGATAGATCTGAAGCTCCAACGACTGGTCTGTCAGCAGTCTGGTGGAACAGAGAGACCTTACCTCAGCATTACTGTCTGAGCAGCACACACTCATCTTCATCTCTGTCAGAGAGTAAACACACACTCGCCTCTCAGCAACTGATGGCAGCACAGTTATAGAGAACTCTTTAAACACACACACAAACAGCAAATAGCTGATAGCTCCATCAATCTTCAGCATTGGCTTTTGGATTAGATCTTCATTTTGTGCATTAATTGAGTAGTGATTAATTATGTATGAGATTTGATCAAGTCAACAACACAGTAGACAGATACGGTTGTGGTATTTACTTGGACATGAATGTCATCAGGGATATGAAAGTCATGGCAATATTGGGCTTTCAGTGAATTCTTTGGATTGTTCTTTTTCTGGGAAAGAATAATTATCTAACATACATTTTTGAAACAAACAAACAAGAATTTGGTGCACGATTAATAATTTCCAAAATGAAAGTTCCAAAATGTCCTTAACTTAGGAGGCCAAGACCTCTTAATGTCTACAGCTTCTCTTTGCACAACATAAAAAGGATTTGTTTGACAAGTACAAGTTATTGGACAGTGTAGCAACTTCACCAAGGTATGGAAGAAGCCCCAAACTCTCACCCTCAGCTGAGAGGAAATTGGTTTGGATGGTCAGGAACAACCCAGGAACCATCAAGGCACAGGCCTGCGATGAACTGGAAGCTGCTCTAACACTGTTCACAATCAAGCAAGTTTTACAACACAATATACTGAGAGGTTGGCCTACAAGAAAGAAAATCTCCAAAATCAACACCTTCAAGCTCAACTAAGTTTGCAGACCACATTGACAAATAAAAAGCCTTCTGGAGGAAAGGTTTATGGTGAGATGAGACAAAGGTTGAGTTGTTTGCCCCAATGCCCAGAAGTAAAGCGGAGCCCTGTACCAACTGTTAAGCATGGCAGTTGCACAAATGGATGTAATAATGGAGAACCTCAGAATTCTTCAGCATATCCTCAAAACATCAGATAGTTGGCTGAAACAGGACAACAGTGACCCCGAGCACACATCAAAGCTGGCTAACATTAAGGTTAAAACAAGTCCTAACCTCAACACTCTCAAAACTATGTGAACTGTGCTTAAAGGTGCCGGGAAACAGAAATTTCCAGTAATTGAACTCTACCAATTCTGTCAAGAAAAGTGGTCGAATATCCAACCAGAATTCTGCCAGAAGCTTCAAAAAGTGTTTGGTCAAGATGAAACTTGCTAAGGAACATTTAACCAAGTATCTGTTTAATTAAAGATGTATGTTGTACAATCATCCTGCTACAGAAAAAGAACGGTTCAAAGAAATCATTGAAAGCCCAATATTGCCATGACATTCAGGTCCATGATGACTGTATGTAAACTTCTGACTTCAAGTGAAGAAAGAAAGATAGACAGTTACAGCTTTTCAGTAATTAATATTGATTAAAAGGACTTCTTTTTGCACGTACACACTGATTGCAGCTAATATACAGAATAAATCATGCATGCACCAATAGTGTATACTGCATGCTTTTAATAGTTCATGTTCAGTAATTACTGAGTGGGTTATAACTGAGTCTGTACACACACAGCATATACAGATTGTTTTTCTGTCTCCGTGTTGATGGGTTTATTAATAGTGCGTGGGTGTGTTTGGAGCCAATGTGCAACATCACCTTGGTAAATACACTCCACCTACCTATATTTCTTAACATAAGATTATTAATATTTTGTTACCTCTTTTCTAATATTTATTAGAGATGTATACATAGTACTTAATGTACTTACAGTATACTTTTAAAAAGTTTGGTGGCTCGAGTGTGGGTGTGCGCACTCACATTTCAGAAAACAACACAGCAGGGTTTCAGTTCCATACCAGAGGCCATTTTGCTCCATAAAGTGTGTAAGTGTGTATCTGTGTGGGTGGGTGTGTATCTGAACAGTACAGGAAGACTTCCATTTTCTCATGTAATTCCATATAATGATATCATTAGTTAGAACACGTGTATGGTCATTTTAGACCATTTCTCACTATGTCGCCTCAAATCACCACAGTCCAAAAGTTAATCCTGGGTTTCGCCAATTGGATGACATGAAGAGTATCTCAGAGCCTAAAAAATACAACATTGTACCAGTTTCTCAGTATTTCCAATAAAAAATAAATAAATACATATATATACATACACATGGTGTAGTTATTTATGAACTCAGTTTGTGATGCCACGAAATAAGTTCAACTCCATTTGATATGCAAATGACTAGAGGATCTGCTATCACAAAACTTAGCTACAGAACCCGTGTGATAAGCTGACTAGCTAGCTAGTCAGAGTTATCCACTTCACAGCTCCAGGGTCCCTATTTCGTCTCCGTTATCCTCCCAAAAAAATGTCACAAAATTCTTAATTCAGTACTCATACATAAACACATCCCAAAAAAGAAAAGATGAAGAGGTGGTCTTAAACCATGTTTGGTAGCTTATCTGGTGGTCACTCACTGTACGTTTTTCTTTGATAATAGCAACACTTAATTAATCCATTTATTATAATCAGTTTAGTTTTTCATATTGTTAAAAAAAAAAATGATGAAATAAGTTGAAATTAAAATATGTGTCTCATATTCACTCAATTAATGCTCTTCTTTATGTATAATTGTTATTGCCTCTACAGCTTTTAGCCAATAAGACTAAATAGGACTTATTTTACTAGAGAATGATGGAGGAATATGAAGAAAGTACTTGGTAGGAGAGTCAAGACTCCTGGATCACACACAGCTCCTCGTTTTCCAGCATTGTGCGTCATTCCCTCAATCTCCCTTGAATCCTGTCAGCAAAAAAGCCACCAAATATCCAAAGGCAACGCTATCACATTACAGCACTAAGCAATTCTAAATATACCCTGTGTTTAAAGGCCAATGGCTTTCTGCACGTTCGCTGGCATATTTTATCAGCATCACTTAATAGGCATGCAGAATGGCCAGCCTGTGTGTCTTGAGGTCTGTAAAAAAAAAAATAAAAAAAAAAAATGCAAAAAGCCAAAGTTCTCCTTTTACAATTGTGGCTTTATCCGTTTTATCCCTTGTGGTCTAAAAAATAGATATAAAATCTAACTTTTCAGAGGGGAAAAAAGTTAATGTAACAAAGCAAGCATCTGGGTTAGAAATGGCAGAACATCCATCACACCAACTCCTACACCGTCATGGGAGTGTCTGCCAGAGCTAACTTCCTGGAGCTAATGGATTTTATGTTTTCATTTTCGCTAAGCAGGAGAAAAGAGCTTGTTGTTTCAGACCTGATTTGTTCCCTATTTAGTAAGGTTGTGTCCCACTGGCCCAGACTGACTTGGTAGACTTCTGTCTACTCTTCATTGCAAAAAAAAAAAAAAAAAAAGCCCTATAATCAGGGGTACCCCTGATGACAAGTATATGCATACGCACGTGCACCTGTCAATGAGGGTGAATAAAAGGTTAGCTAATTTTGCTAATGTTACAAGCATAATTGAAAATGAATAGTGGGAAATTTAAACACAATGATCTAGGAAATATTAAGAATACTAATCACAAACATGCTAACAGTGTTAATTGTGATAACAGTGCTAATCATACATGTGCTAACTGTGCTAAACTTAAAATAAACTTTTAAAAATGATCCTTGACCAAGTTAGAACAATTTCTGACAATGAATAAATGTAATGTTCATTAGAGAAATGAGTTATTTCATCTTGAACAGAGCAGAAAGATTAAGAAACTATAGATATGTGTCTCTTTTCTTTGTTGTGTTTTATATATATACACTGTATATATGCTAAAATGTGAAACGCTGCACCTCAAGGCCCTAGTCTAGGACCTCTCACTTATTCTCTTGAATAGGAAATGTGATAGATGCCTGCCATTAGGGACAACATTAGGGACAAGGATCCAGAGGCACAATGTATCTGTCTTTTATCCTCCCCCTCTTTCTCTCTCTCTCCCTCTCTCTCTCTCTTTGTGCATATTTACTGTCTTTAACTTTCGTTAACTGATTTTTGGACAATGGTATAAAATAAGGTTTCAGTAATTTTATCATACATACTGTTTAATTTAAATCCTAAAATATTCCTACTAGTGTTTTTGGTTCAGTACCACTGACTTGTCTTTACACTGTGTATTTATGGTGATATTTAGAGTCCCGGTTATTTCTTTTGACTGATCAATATTAATCATATTAAAAGGATGTCAAAATAAAATTAAATACATGAATAATTACATCTTTAATGCTTTACTGTGCTTTAAATTTTGTTTTCGAAAAAGTCTCCATTGCCGTGTGTGTGTGTGTGTGTGTGTGTGTGTGTGTGTGTCTGTGTGTGTGTGTGTGTGTGTGTGTGTGTG
>JAQMYM010000008.1:16460393-16481569 GCA_030014255.1 Parauchenoglanis ngamensis | reverse complement strand
TGTGTGTGTGTGTGTGTGTGTGTGTGTGTGTGTGTGTCTGTGTGTGTGTGTGTGTGTGTGTGTGTGTGTGTGTGTGTAGCTAACTAATAAGTCTAATTAGGAACCAGTCAACTGTTAAGAGCCATGTGTTCACTGATTACTGAACGAATGAATGAACAGATGAATTAATGAGTCTAATTAACCCAATTTTCTCATGGTGCATTTTATGTGCTACAGAAATCAGAGTAAATGCAGGTTTTCAACCTAAAAGCTGCAGATGAATGTTTTCAGTTGTAATTACAAGTGGAAGCTTTGGATGCAAATTTGATGGCCGATTTTCTTGGCAGAGGAAATAATTATGGCAGTAATTTGTTTTTTTAAATGCAGCTTTAATAGTTTATAGATTAGATAATAGGCATCGGCTTACATCTGTAACCACTGGTTAAGGGGGGTAGGGGTGGTAAGTCTCTAAAATACATAAGGCTAGCTAACTAACTGATGGTAGTGGTGAACCTGAATTCAAGGATGGCAAGTAGGAGACAGAACCATGCAAGGAGCATGTGAAGACCTAAAAAGACAAGGAATAAAGAGGTGTTGGTGTCTCAGGGCTGGCTCTGTCCTTGGCCTACATTAGTTTTGAATGAGTTCTTCTGAGCACTGATAATAATCATCTCAAAAAGTTATTCTTCCAGTATATCAATAAGTTGTCAGTCTCTTTTTTAACCTCTCATACTAGCCCAATCATCAGGTACTTGTCCTGAGGCCTACAAACTACTCCCTTACAGATTCTGCTTCTGCAATCATCTTGCCAACAACACTATTAGCTCATTTTCCTGTTCAGAAGAGTACAAGCTCCTGCTCCTGTCCAAAACACTACTAGTTGGCTACATGCTCCTGCTCCTGTAGAGGAAACTACAATCCCCAGCTTTTGTCCAGTGGACAACAAGCTCCTGTACAGGAGACTGACAGGAGACTACAATCTCCAGCTTCTGACCAGGGGACTACAAGTTCTACTACAAGCTTCCGCTCCTGTAGAGAAGAATACAAGCTGCAGGTTCTGTCAAGGGCCTGCCCATGTGACCTCAAGCTCCAGAAGACTACTACTCCTGCTTCTGTACAAGTACTAGAAGCTTCTGCTTGTGTCCTCAAGGCTACAATCTCCGGCTCCTGTATAGGAGACTACAATCTCCAGCTTCTGTGTAGGGGACTACAAGCTTCTGCTCCTGTCCAGAAGACTACAAGGTCATGCTCCTCACAAGAAGATGACAAAAGGCCTGCTTTTATCAAGGGGACTACAAGCTTCCTCTCCTGTCCTGGTTCTGCAAGCTACTAACCCTGTCTAGGACACTACAAGCTCCTGTCCAAAGGACTTTAAGCACCTGGTCCTATTCAGGGGACTACAAGCTCTTGCACCTACACAAAAGATCTCAAGCTACTGCCCAGGAGATTACAACCCTTTGCTACTGTCCAAAACAGCAGACGCTCCTGCTCTTGTCCAGGACACTACAAGCTTCTGCACCTGTCCAGAATATCACAAGCTCATGCTGCTCTCCAGGGGACTACAAGCAAGATACATACAAGATAGATAGATAGATAGATAGATAAACAGCTAGATAGATAGTCACTTCTTCACTCTTCTTTATACTGCATGATTTTCTCCTGTGTTGATTAGTGGCCCCATCTAATGGTGTATTCTTTTTACTGCAGATATCCCTTCTCTCTCTCTCTCTCTCTCTCTCTCTCTCTCTCTCTCTCTCTCTCGCTCTCTCTCTCTCTCTCTTTCTTTAGCATTAATCAATCATACAGCTTGAGCCAATCTGCTCATTCACTGCTCAATTTAGGTACATGTTAATTTTTATTACTCTATAGCCATCTAGCCATCTTTACAGTTTGTCAGTCACAGAGTGTATCACAGAGTAACCCAACAGTTTTGTTAGGATTTTTAAGATGTCATTGATACTGGGGGGTGAAAATAGTCCAAAAACCAGTCCTGTGGTTAGAACCAGAGAGAATAATAGCTATTATATCTGTAGTATCTGACTACATTTCCTTTTGTACATTCATCTCTAGTAACCACTCTATCCTGGTCAGGGTTTCTGGAGTGTATCCAAAGAGCACTGGGTGTGATGCATGAATGCATCCTGAATAAGATGTCAGTCCACTGCAGGTGCAAACACTCATTCCCATCTAAGGACAATTCAGAGTTGCCAATGCACCTACTAGCATGTTTTTTTGGGGTGGGGTTGTGGGAAACCAGAGAGCCCAGAGGAAATATGAAGGCATGGGGAGTGCATTCAAGCAGTAACTCTGGCTCAGGACACCACCAGGGGCTCTGGAGCTGTGAGGCAAAAATGCTACTCACTGTGCCACTGTGCAGTCCCTTTTGATACAGTCATGTCCAAAACTCCAGAACATATATATTATAATCATCCAAATGAATGTAATGATGAATTAAAAGGGTAGCCAAGTTTGCTAGCTAATGCTAGGTAACTATTACGATGATATCAGTTGGTCGAGTTTAAAGCTGCATGAACGCATTGCCCCAGGAACATGTATCACTTGGAAAATAAATATATATAATATTTTAAATATAGATTGTTAATGGTCAACATAAATTGACCAAAATTAATCAGTTTTTGAACATTTTCATGTCCATCCTGAACCAGGATGAGTCCGATTTCAGACGAAAAGGATCTGCCCAGAAAACAGAAGTCTGTAGTGTATGTGTAAATGTGTGTGTGCTGGAGGATTCCAGAGGATATTTGAACATTACGATTTTAAATCCTGAATTAGTGCTATCCAAACACAGCTAATCAGATCGAGCTAATGGTTTAACTACCAGGCTGCTATTTTTGAAAAGGGCTCTTTAATAGCAGTAAAGAAGCTGTGTCCCGTTCAGACATACAATAACAGTCCTGCTTTATGTTTTGGACAGTCTGTTAATATAACAACCTAGGAGTGAACTCGCTGTACTGCTTGTGCTAGTGCTGAAATCGAAGTCTGTGATGTAAATCAATGCGCCAGCCATTTCCTGCATGATGGAAACGACATTATTTCCTCTTCTCTGTGACTCCCTAGAGTTTAGTTAAAAATTGACCTTTCCCTGTACCCCCACACCCCCCAAACTTTTTTCCAAGAGTGGGGAGTAGAATGAGAGAGAGAGAGAGAGAGAGAGAGAGAGAGAGAGAGAGATAGCAAGTATGTGAGTATGCTAGTAGGAGTAGGCTAATATTCAAGAATGCAGCTATTCTAATAGTCACCTATGCAAGTGTGCTGATATAGTAGGCAGATATTCTAGTATGCAAGTATGCAAGTATGCAAGTATGTGAGTAGGCAGCAATGCGAGTAGGCAAGTTTGCTTGTACACAAGTATTCTAGTAGGTAAGTATGTGAGTAGGCAGATGTGCAGGTAAGCAAGTGTTCTAGTATGCAAGCAAACAAGTATGTTATTAGGTAAGTAAGCAAGTATATTACTGAACAAGTATTATAGTAAGCAAGCAGACAAGTATACTAATACAATTATTAAGTGGTTTAGCATGCAAGTAGGAAAGCATGTTATTTGGCAAGGATTCTAATAGACATGTATTCTAGTATGCTAGTAAGTAGATATGTGAATAGGTAAGTATGCAAATAGGCAAGTATATTAGAGACAAGTATTCTAGTATAGAAGGAGATATATGTTGGTATGCAAGTACCGTAGGCAAGGAGAAGCTATTCAAGTAGAAAAATTAGCAAACAAATGAGCAAATATACTCGTATGCAAATATGTACATACAGTATATTTTACTCTTACTCTATTCTCTCCCAATTTGGTCATTGCTAATTCCCACATAACAAGTACCAACTGCGGAGGGTGAGGATCAACACATAGCTCCTCTGACACATATGCAACTTTGGAGGAGACGCCATCTGTCTTCTTCCACATGCTCACAGATGCTCATGCCGATTAAGTAATCACATCCTTCTCACCCAGAAAACAGAGCCAGTTTTGCTTCCTTGGACTCCTAGCCACATTATGTTATAATCTATAGAGAGTACAAACAAAGTGACTAAGAACCCATAGATGGTGGATTTAACTTGGATCAGCGGAAAGAAATTTAAGCTGAAGCTAAATAATGAGAACAGAATGGTGTGGGGTAAATAAATAATGCATTTGAAATATTATATTCCTGTTTAAAACTGGGATGTTACCTTAAAGTTTGTTTTCATGTCTGCTTGTACAGACACAAGCCATCAGGAGAAACTCTGATTGGGACTTTTTTTAGCGTTGAGAAGAAGAAAAGATTTAAAAGTTTGTTTATAAGCTTTAAAGAGATGTGATGGTCTGGGATAATTGGGGGGGGGGGGGCATCATTTTCAGACTTGTTTTCAAAGAGGCATTGGTTTTCATGGTATTCACTGGACTGATCTGAGAGATTGTACAGTGGACAATAACAGCTAGTGTATTAGTGAACGTGTATGTGTTTGTTTAAAAAGAAGCAAGTGGTTCAGCATGCAAACAGAGGAGATCAAACACTTCAGCACCTGGGTCCGAGAAAGAGTGTGATAGAACGATAGAGCGATGTACTTAGAGTTACTACACAAACGGAAGAAGGAAGAGAGTGACAGACAGAAATAGAGAGAGAAAAAATAGACAGAGAGTAGTTACTGGAATAGTAGTATGAGTAATAGTAGTAGTAATATGAGTAGCAGCAACAGTAGTAAGAGCAAGAGTAGAGTAGTAATATCAGAATAGTAATAGCAGAATAGTAGTAGCAGTAGTATTGGTAAAAGTAGTAGTAGTAGTATTAATATGAGTAGCACAAGTAGGAGTAATACTTTTAGTACTAATAGAGGATCATCCTCAATTAAAAAAAAAAAAGATTACTAATATAGCAGATAATCAGAAAATTATGCTGTGAATCTAACCTGGTTAATCTGGCCACCCCAACTGATGATAAATGATAAATAATTGTTATAGATATATGTATCAAATCACTCAACTAAATGGAACTATAGAGCACCTATATAGCCAGCGCGGTTAAAAATATACTCATCAAGTGCTGAAAAAATGCTATCAACGTCGGTAATGCCTGCCTTTTGTCTAAGCTTACCAGCACAGGACAAATGCAGCCTCGGAATATTTCTGCATGAGGATTGACGTATAATTGAAGTCTTGTAAAATGTCAGCCCCATAGATGGCGCCATAGGCATTTGCATTATGCATGTCAGCCATGTCAGTAGGTGTCTTTTCTCCACTGTCAAGCACAAGCTACTGTGTTAGACTACATATTACATGGCTACAGAACAATTTGACAGCTGTTCATATTGTTCACATTCATGCATCAGTATGTCAGGCTCTAAACTTCCAGACTTCCTGTCACATGCATACATGAATCCAGTTAACAAGGAATTAGATAGGGTCAACCTGTTAAGAGTTCATCAACCACAATCGGTTTTGGAAGCAAACCTTTTTGTGCCTGTCACATCAGAGGTGTTTATTTGAGAGTTTAAGGCTTGTACAAGTCCATTTTATTCGCATAGTTATCTGAATAATGGATTTTTCCTAAAACAGCTTAAGAGAAATCCAATATGATAGTAATAATTTAAATACAATAAATAAATAATCAGCAAAAAAGGTATATTCTTAGGGAAAAGAACTCTTAAAGGAACCATATAGTTAAGGGTTCTTAGCTTCCTAAAAGGCTGTTAATTGGAACCCTGTCTAATTATCTAACACTCCATGAGGACAACAGGATTCCTAAGGGGGGCAATTGAGAAACCCTTAAGCTGCTAGCTGTAGTTAATAATAGGCTTGGTTACCTCACGTTAATTTGCTAGGTATAGTTAATAATAGGCTTGGTTACCTCACGTTCATTTGCTAGCTAGTTAATAATTGGCTAGGTTACCTCACATAAATTTGCTAGCTAGTTAATAATAGGCTTGGTTACCTCACGTTCATTTGCTAGGTATAGTTAATAATAGGCTAGGTTACCTCACGTTAATTTGCTAGCTAGTTAATAATTGGCTAGGTTACCTCACATTAATTTGCTAGCTAGTTAATAATAGGCTTGGTTACCTCACGTTCATTTGCTAGGTATAGTTAATAATAGGCTTGGTTACCTCACGTTAATTTGCTAGCTATAGTTAATAAAAAGCTAGGTTACCTCATGTTGACTTCCTAGCTGTAGTTAATAACAGGCTAGGTTACCTCACATTAATTTGCTAGCTATTATTAATAGTAGGCTAGGTTACCTCATATTAGTTTGCTAACTATAGTTAATAATAGGCTAGGTTAACTCACACTGAGGTGCTAAAAAACAATGTCTGAAGTCTGGCCTGAGGACCAAATGCGGCCCACAGACTGATGTTAATTAGAATGTATGTGACATGCACTTTTTCCTTTCTCCTGACAGTGACAGCAGAATGTGTTAACACGGTTAGCTAAAATGCGAGAAGCTGTTTTCTCTGCCTACAGCTGTAAATTCATTTACTGAATGATATTTAGTCATGACGACAGACGAAAAGCACAAAGCTAACTGTGGGAAGGGACGGTTTTAAAAGGAAGGAAACAAGAAAAAGCTTTCATGAATTCTTGAAAGAGTCCTTAACTAAAGTGGATATGCAACCAAGTATTAAAAATTATAATTTACATTATGATAACATTAATGTGTACAAGCTGTTTTGGTCAGTAAATTGTTTTTGGGGGGGACACACATATAAAAGCTACTGTAATTCCTACATCTTTCTACAACTTTAGATTTAACGTTTTCTGTGAGTAATGTAGCTAAAAAGTGCATAAGGAAAAGATATTGCTGCATGTATTGTCAAAATAATCGGATATTTTTAATGACCACTAGATGGCAGTATTCACCTATGTGATACCCATTACTACACCTCGACAACCATTCTGAAATTTCACTACTACGCGCACACACACACACACACACACACACACGAAAGAAAAAAAAACACCCTTTAACAGGTTATATTTGTATCATAGCTGAAAAGTGATACAACATTCAAATAAATACTGGAACCTCAGTCAGACAGTGTAAAGGAATTAGACTGCTGTAGGTTTAAGTTTAGGTTCACAAAGATAGTAGCGTGGTGAAAGAAACGGATAAAACAAACAAATTAAATAATAAAGTAATTCATTGATTTCATATTAATTATTATATAATATGATATTTTAATATTGATATAAGTTTGGTCTAAACATATATATAAGTTCGGTATGCCACTCTTCTATTTATTAACACTTTATATACAGTTAATAGCTTTATATAAATAATAATAATAATAAAAACTTTTAAACGAACTCTTAACGAATATCCGTTTAAGATTTATTTATTATACCTTATTATACCTTCAAGAAGAAAATGACTAAGTAGCCTATATGAACAAACAAACAAATCTTATATTTTTTTTAGCAATATTTTAACATTTTATTATATTACATTTTTTTTTTTTATATGTTTTTACGCACAGCTGTTTTATACTTTATATGCACTGCATGTACTAATAATGTATTATCATAGGGAATAACGGTGCCCTTTACCTGCTGATTAGTTTGAATGGAGTTTGCATTGACCAATCAGAGAGCCTAAATGAGGCGGTCTTAGTCCCAGTATCAAATGGGATCCGGGGTGGGCGGGGCTTCGCTGCGCTCGGGCTTTGTTCTCTGAGACAGGAGTGAAGTTTGAGCTCCGTTATTCTGCCGCACATTGCACTGGACTTACGAGCTCAAGACGCGCTGGCTATATAACTTCAAAACTTTAATTCCTTACAGCGAAGTTAGCGACCAAGAGTGTGTTTTTGAGTGGACTTTTTGCATTCTGGAGGATTTTTCTTGTTGTTCTGTCAGAGTGCTGGAACTTTTTTCCTTTCTTTACAATGGAAACTTTTCCATCACTGGTATTATGAGCAGAGGAGAGAGACGGAGAACTCTATGGACTTTCCAGCACGGACTCCCTCTGCAACTAAAAACGTTTTAAATGCATGCTTTTCACATTTAAGAGATTTTGCATTTATGTCTGTTGCATTGCAGACATATTTGCACTGATGCCTGTTGCATATAAATGCATTTTACCCAGAAGAATATCAGACTATAATTTCCCTCTGCCTCTGCACAGACTTTTTTATTAGAAACCCACTTAGAAAAGTTTTTGCACTGATGCATGAGAAATAAATGCAAAGCCCAACTTTGGATTGTTTTTGAATGTTTTTGTTCTTCTCTGTGTTCTTCGTACTTGGAGTGGATGCATCTCTGTTTGACAGAGTTGGACTGGCACTTTCAGCATGGAGCCTTCAGGTAGGAGTTTGTCTGCGTTTCACCTACTTTTGTTGATCTTATGGACTTTATGGCAACGGTCCTCATCCAGCCAAGTGCGCCACGAGTTCCACGTTTTGGAGGAGCAGCCAGTTGGTACTTACGTGGGCACTGTGGACCCAAAACCAGGATTTACCTACCGTTTTGGCGAGAGGCACAAGCTGTTCACCATCAATGGCACAAATGGCATCATACGTACATCCTCAGTGATTGATCGAGAGACCCTGCCAAGTGACATAATCAATGTTGTGGTGTTATCCAGCCAGCCCACATACCCTACGGAGGTCCGAATTGTTGTTCTGGATATGAATGACAATGCTCCTGCATTCCCAGATGCAACCATCGCGGTTTCGTTCAGAGAGGATGCAGTCGGGGGCAGGCAAGTCATCCTGGACACTGCTACGGATGCAGACATTGGTGTCAATGGAGTGGATCACAACACCTATCGGATCATTAGTGGCAACGAGAAGGGAACATTTCGCCTGGATGTTACTGTGAACCCCAGCGGAGAGGGTGCCTTTTTGCATTTAGTGACCACAGGTGGCTTGGATAGGGAGCTCATTTCCTTCTACCAGCTTCTTGTTGAGGTCCAAGACAAAGGGGAACCTAAAAAATATGGCTATCTCCAAGTAAATGTCACTGTTCAGGATGTCAATGACAACCCACCCATGTTTAACTTGGATCAGTATCAAACAAGTGTGTATGAAGATGCAGCTGTAGGGTCTAGAGTTTTGCAGGTTGTAGCTACAGATCAGGATGAAGGGGCTAATGCAGACATCAGGTACTTTTTAGATGAAGGAACTCCTTTCCAAATAGACCCAAAAGCAGGTACTATTATTATCAAAGAGGCTTTAGATTATGAGAGTAAGAAAGAATATTCCTTCACCATACATGCTACAGATAATGGAGTGCCTTCACTTTCAGGAAGGACAGAAGCAACAATTAAACTCCTTGACGTGAATGATAATGATCCTGTGGTTAAGTTTAGGTACTTCCCTACCACTTCAAAATTCGCTTCTGTTGATGAAAACGCGCAAATTGGAACAGTAGTAGCATTATTGACTGTTTCCGATTCAGATTCCTCTACAGCTAATGGTAATATATCCGTTTCTATTCTCGGAGGGAATGAGCAGAGCCACTTTGAAGTGCACACTTCTCCTGTCCCCAACCTGAGCTTAATTAAAGTGGCCAGTGTGCTAGACAGAGAGAGGATATCCTCCTATAACCTTACAGTATCTGTGTCTGATAATGGAAAACCTGTGGCTCGATCTTCTTTTGCTAGCCTAGTCATATTTGTGAATGATATCAATGATCACCCACCCATATTCCAGGAAGCAGTCTATAGGGTTGATATTAGTGAGGATGTTCCCAAAGGCAGCTATATTAAAGGAGTCTCAGCCACTGATGGTGATTCTGGGCAGAATGCTAACCTGCGCTACTCGCTAGTGTCAGGAAACAATTTGGGTTGGTTCGCCATTAGTGAGAACAGTGGCCTGGTCACTAGTGCAGCCATACTTGATAGGGAAACTGCATCTGAAATCATACTGAACATAAGTGCCAAAGACCAAGGCCTGCAGCCTAAGATATCATACACCACACTGATTGTGAACATCACTGATGTGAATGATCAAGTCCCACATTTCACACAAGACATGTATCATATATCTCTGGTTGAGCATTCACCAGCTGGTAGTGAACTTATAGTACTGTCTGCCATAGATACAGATCTTGGTGCCAATGGCACAGTACAGTTCACATTTGACCCAGAAACACCAGCTAATGTGCAGGAGCTATTCCGGTTAGATGCAGTAACAGGGAGGTTAAGCACTATTTCTGGGCTGGACAGAGAAGAACAGGGTTCCTACCTACTAAATGTTAAAGCTACCGATGGAGGTTCTCCCTCTTTACATTCTACAGCTAAAGTCAACATCACTTTAAAAGATATTAATGATAACAGGCCTGTGTTTTACCCTGTGCAGTATTTTGCTAACATTAAAGAAAATGAGCCTCCTGGATCTTATGTCACAACCGTGTCAGCCTCTGATCCCGACCTGGGTCAAAATGGCACCGTCAGATACGCCATCACTGCCGGAGACACTTTCAAGTTTCACATTAACAGCAACACAGGCAAAATCACAACGTTAGTGCTTCTGGACAGGGAAGAGAAAACAACTTACCAGCTGCAGGTTTCTGCTACAGATGGTGGAGATCTGCGCTCACATTCACAAGGCATTGTAACCATCAACGTGATTGACACTCAGGATAACCCACCTTCATTCAGCCAGAAGGAATACAGTTTTGTAATTTTTGAAAACATGGTCCACAGTACAGTGATAGGAACAGTGTTGGCCACTACAGTCGACTTGAACACTAATATTAGTTATTTGATAGCATCAGGAGACCAGAAAGGCCTTTTTTCAGTTAATAGTGTAACAGGACAGATAACAGCCACTGGATTGATTGACAGAGAGGAGCAGGCATTTTATCAGCTGAAGGTGATCACCAGAGGTGGAGATGTTACAGGAGAAGCTTTAGTCAACATTACAGTAAAGGATCTGAATGACAATGCTCCTCATTTTCTCCATCCTGTGGAGCATGTAAGTGCGGTGGAGAACTGGAAGACAGGTCATCACATATTTCAGGCAAAAGCTTTTGATCCTGATGAAGGGCTTAATGGTATGATAGAGTACAGCCTCCAGCAAAACCCTAGAGGACTGTTTCATATACATGAAAAACATGGACTTATCACACTTATTGGGTCTCTAGAGGTCTCCACAAGCTCATACCAGGTTGAGGTTTTGGCATCTGACCGTGGGGTTCCCCAGCGCACCTCCACCTTTGTCTTGACTGTCAGCGTGTATGATGTCAATGACAATGCTCCTGTATTTGACCAGCTCTCATATGAAGTTATTATCTTGGAGTCGGAGCCAGTGAATAGTCGTTTCTTCAAGGTGGAAGCTACAGATAAAGACTCTGGAGTAAATGGGGAAATAGTCTATGACATTACGGGTGGGAACACTAATGATGTTTTTGGGATTTTCCCTGATGGACAGTTGTACATTAAGGCAGAGCTTGACAGAGAAGTGCAGGACAGGTACAATCTGCTACTGGTGGCACGCGATAAAGCAGTAGAGCCACTAAGTGCTAATGTTAATGTGACGGTTATTCTGGACGATGTCAATGATAACCGGCCACTTTTCAACAGCACAAATTATGTGTTCCGCTTCAAGGAAGAGCAGCCACGGGGTTCACTTGTTGGACAAGTTTTCGCTGAGGATAAAGACTTTGGTCCAAACAGTGAGGTGAGGTACTCTTTTGAAACACCACAGTCAAACTTTGAGCTGAATGCCATCACTGGCGTATTGACTAGCACACTACAATTAGACAGGGAAACTCTGATGAGGCAGAGAGGTACTGCTGTTTTTACCTTCACTGTCATTTCGTCTGATCAGGGACTTCCAAAGCCTCTCAAAGACCAAGCCAAAGTGCAGGTCTACATTCAGGATATCAACGATAATCCACCCAAGTTCACTAAGGACATCTACCAGGCCTCTATTTCAGAGTTAGCACAAAACATGACACAGCTACTGAGGGTGTCTGCTTCAGATGTGGATGAAAACAAAAATGGACTGGTGCGCTATCGCCTCTTGGAAGGCAATGAGGAAAACCAGTTCAGCATTGACAGCAGCTCTGGTCAAGTCACACTTGTGGGGAATTTGGACTATGAAGCCACATCCTCTTACACTCTTAAGATCATAGCTGAAGACTCCGGAGCAGTCCCATTGTCCTCTTCCTGCCTTCTGAGCATTAGCATTATGGACGAGAATGATAACTCTCCATCTTTTCCAAAGTCCACCATTACAGTAGACGTTCTTGAGAACATGCGGATTGGAGAGCTAGTGGCATCGATTACAGCAACTGACTCAGATTCTGGTTACAATGCTGATATAACCTACAGCATAACAGCTAACAACAATCATGGCACTTTTAGTATTAGTCCCAGCACTGGTAGCATCTTCCTCGTCCGAAAGCTGGACTATGAAACTCAGTCCCTCTACAAACTGAACATCACTGCAAAGGACAATGGCAGGCCTCAAAGATCCTCCTCCATCCCCCTTATTATTCATGTGCGAGATTTCAATGACAACCCTCCTGTTTTTACTCCTGGTGATATTTTTAAGTCCATCCCTGAAAACCTTCCTTTGTCCACCTCTGTCATGGCAATAACAGCCCATGACACAGATGCAGATATTAATGGGCAGCTGGAATACTCCATAGTCCAGCAAACACCGAGAGGAAACCACTTCCACATCGATCCAACCTCTGGTGTCATCCTGACAAGCAGTGAGATTGACCGAGAGTTCTCAAATATGTTTGAGTTGACCATCAAAGCAACAGATCAGGCAGTCCCTATTGAGTTCCGTCGTTTTGCACTGAAGAATGTCACAATATGGGTCACAGACCAAAATGACAATGTTCCAAACTTCATCTCCCAGAATGCCCTGGTGGCTGAACCCAACATTGTAATTGGCTCGATCCTGACAACAGTTGTTGCTTATGATCCTGATGAGGGTGCAAATGGTGAGGTGGAGTACGAACTGGTCAGAGGTGACTCAGATACTTTCATCATGGACAGGTACAGCGGCGACATCCGACTGGCGTCCCAGCTCATCTCTTCCAAACTCACCTACAGTCTTATTGTTTCTGCCACTGACCATGGGACAGAGCGAAAAACATCACGTACCGAATTAACTATCATTCTACAAGGTGCCGATGGGCCTGTTTTCTCTCAACCCAAATACATAACAATTTTAAAGGAAGGTCAACCTCCTGGTACCAATGTCATCTCACTAGACGCATCCAGTCCTCGTGGCTCTGGCACCAAAGTGGAGTATTTCATCGTTGCTGTCCGGAGTGGCGGGAAAGCTGTAGGAAGGCTTTTCACCGTTGGCCGTCACACGGGATTGATCCAGACAGCAACGGAGCTGGATAGGGAGCAAGGAGCTGATTTGTATCTTCTGGATGTCTATGCCATTGAGACAGAGGCCAGCCAACCCCGAACTCAGAGAGCTGAGGTGAGTAATGGCTATTTTTCTTCTTAGCAGTGTTTGCATTGTTTGCCTTATTTTCCTGGGAAAACCTAATTAGGTTAAACGTTTTTGGAAGTATGTGCTTATGATTCTGATGGTTCTTGCATATTATACTAGAAAGGGTCCAAGAAAATGAGAATTCATGGCTGTGCTGTAACATATGCTGAAGTCATTGGCCAGGTTTGGGGGATCAAGTTTTCTGATGGAAAAACTGGCAGCCACACTCTTGAAGTTAAAACGCACACACACACACACACTCTTTTGTATATTCGTTAATTAAGACCCTGCTTTATGTATTTTCAAGAGAGATCTGGGTTGTGTTAGTTGTAAATAACCTTGCACTTGAGCAAGTCATGGTTGTTGTAAGTGGGATTTTGTGTTTTTGGCAGACTATCCTTATTGTTCCAGGCGAAAAAGAAGAAAAAAAATGCTCAGGCTATAACTGGTTCACAGAGGCGATTGCTGGGTTTTGTCTTATAGAGGGAAGTGTGTGTGTATATCCTGTGTTTTGTCGAGTTCCTGCCCAAACCATCTTATCAGCTGCCATGAATTCCACAAATCAAAACATCAGACAACTTTACTGATTATTCTTATGACTGATTACTAATATTAATCGTGTCCAAACTGGGGGAGTTAGATGGTAGGGAATTATATTTTTCTCAGTTTTGTTTATAGTTCAGAAAGAATAATAAAAAGGGGGTTTGGGGGCAGCATATGAAAGATAGGGAAAGTAGCAAGCAGTGAATGTTTCAGCCCCTTTATGATACCTGTCTCCAACCGAGCAAGGGGTAATTACTCCGGATTTGAGTTTTTGGGGCCGATTTAAAGCCGGGTGGTCCTGCTTTTGTGCCACCGGCTTTGGCTCAGAGGGCAATAAATGACCGTTAAATTCAGATGACCCTTTAAGTCTTGCTGAATAGAATTTTTTCCTCTCCGGAGAAAAGGAGAAAGACTGAAAAGGAAAACATTTGAAGCTGAAACCATGTAGTACTACTATGCTGTGATGCTTTCTCTCTCGTGCTCCTGCTAAATTGTCCCCTCGGGATGGAGTTAAAAATCCTGTGCAGCAAAAGAGAGAGAGTGGTTGGGGGGTGGAGGGGGGGGGGGGGGTATGGGCTGAAACTTTAGTCCGACTTTTTGGGTGGCTGAGGCTGAGCCATTCCTCAAATCAAAACCAAATGTGATTCTATATATGCGTTGAAGGAAATTTCAGCTGGAACCAAAAATCTTGTGTTATTACAGGCTTGATGATACGCATGTATAAATTGGATTTTTTTTCTCTTGGTTTAGCCCTGCAATGTTTCTTCTGAGACTTTTTTTTGTTATTAACCTTTTTAAAGAGATATGTATGAGTATACCTGTTTAAGTATGCAATGTTTACTTCTATAAAGATTTATACCCTTAAAACTTGAGTTTTTTTTTAACAAGGGTGAAAACTGTGATGATTTCAAAGGGACAAGCCTGTTCCCATTCACGCATACATTCATTTTACTTTCCTTATACACAGTGAATGTTTTACCATCAAATATCATCACATTACTGCAAATACATTCACATTTTGAAACATGTGTGAAACGTGAGATGGCTTTTGTTTTGTTTTTGTATTTTTTTTGTATGAAGCAAGAAGGAAATGCGTTGTTAATGCTATTTAGTGTTGATATTATAATAGTAATTTGTGACAATGTCAGAGTGTAGTTCTAATGAAAAATATAAACATTTAATAGCATTAATCTGCTATAGACTATGCTATACCCTATATAAAATCTGTCCCGATGTCTCAAAATGATTTATTCCCCTTACACCGCAGCAATCTGCCAATGGTCACATTTCATTTTATTAATAATCAGTTTATAGTTACTGCTCAACACCCATGTTATTGCAGCTCCTGAACACTCTTCCATGGTGGAAACCTTCCTGCCTGTTAGAAAGTGCTGACACTGGAGACTCCTTCCATAGATGTTAAACAAAAGCCTCCGATTCACGATATGTTTTTCTTTGTTGTTAAATGGTTTTTACTTGTTTATGTGGCGCATTCACCATACATTAATTTGTTAAGTTGTTAAGAACTTAAGTTGGTGAAGAACTGCAGAAAATTGGGATGAAGGGAACAGAAACAGGGTGTTTAGACTAAATAATTATCTTACAAGAGTATGTTCCAGCCTGTGTAGCTGGTGCATGTTTGATGATGTCATCTTGAGTGCTCAACAGAACAGGATCTAACACACACACACACACACACACACACACACACACACACAATGGTTCGCATTTTATTTTCTGCAGGAACATCTTCATTGAGCCATCTTTAGTCCATGCATGAGTGGTCTGTGTGTGTGCGTGTGTGTGTGTGTGTGTGTGTGTGTGTGTGTGTGTATGTGTGTGTGTTTCTTTCATCTTTTCACTCTGTCCCTCTTTCACTTTTTGAACTTTTTGCAGCCGCTCTATATTGACAATGACACACAAGGAGTATAGTAACTGCATCTTTTTAGTCTCTCTCTCTCTCTCTCTCTCTCTCACACACACACACACACGCACACACAATTACTCTTTGCCCTTGTGTACACTGTATAGATACATGAGTCTCTGTACCATCTGTCTGATCTAATAATGCAATCTCTCCTTTTTTCTCTGTCTCTCTCTCTCTTTGATTTAACATTGTTATCCTTCTTCTTGTCCCTCATTTGGTGACAGATTTAGGGATTGGACCTGAAAATGAACCTGATTACCTTTCTCTCTGTCTCTCTATCTATTTAGGATGATTAGGGAACTCCCACATTCCAGCAAAAGACACACAGAGAGACAGAGTGAGAGAGAGAGAGAGGTTGAGAGAGAAAGAGCAGATGGCTGGAGAAGATAGAGGTGTCTTATGAGTTTGTTTAACTCCAAGGGCTCGGTGTGTGTGTATGTGTGTGTGTGTGTGCGTGCGCGCGCACGTTTGTGCTCCACTCTGCACTCCTTTCTCACTATTGTTCCACTCTTTTGCCTCTGTAGAGCTTTAGTACACACACACACACACACACACACACACACACACACACACACACACACACACACACAGAGTCTCTGTCTATGAGGAAAATCACAGGTTAACATTAAAGCACTCGTTTTAATAGGTTCTGCAGTGAAAAGTTAATTTAAGATTTAATTTAAGACAGGACACTAACATAACACAATGCCTGACTAAAAGTGCTACAGTTAACCCTTCTAACATTGTTTTTAAGTAAAATCCTCTCAAATTAACTCTTGTAGCGCGTCTTAGCGTCACAACTTTTGCATCCTGTTTTAGTAAACGTGTTAAAATCAAATGCTTCCAACATTGGATTTGAGTAACAAATGAACACTTTTTTTTTTAATCAAATGAACTCTTTTAACATCATGTTTTAGTAAACTTTTTAGTACCATCAATGCTTTTAACAATGAAATTCACAATTTTAGCATCATGTCTTTGTAGAAATGCAACAATACACACTTCCTATGTTGTAGAACTGTACTATATTAACAATTATTGCACCACGTCACAGTAAAAGATTTATAATTATTGCGTCTCACATTGGTTTTGAGTAAAACTGGGTGAAAATCACAATGTAGAAATGAAATGATAAACACATCCTACATTAACAATTCTAGCGTCACGTCTTTGTGAAAGTCTTAAAACTGACATTGTTTTTAACAGTTAACGCTTTTAGCATCACGTCTATGTACCAATGCTACAATTAGCACTTTTCTCGTCGTTTTTTGTGTAAAACCGTATCGCAGTAAAAGTGTTCGTCTTTGAATACAACATTTTAAATGAACACTTTTAGCATTACGTCACAATGTTTTTGCTAAGCCGTCGTGCTTAGGAATGTTAACAACATTAGACAGTTTTAGAGTTCTGCATAGTTTTCACGGTTAAAAGAAAACACTTATAAACACGCAAAATCACACTAGCAAAAACAGATTCGGTTCGAAACAGACACTGTGTTTCTGCGTCCTGACTTTGTTAGTGTCATTGAGTCTTAGTAAAACCAAATGTTTTGATGCAAATCCTGCGTAATTGCTTATATAATAATTGCGTAACGACATGGCGCTTGTGTTTAAAGGAAATCAGGCTTTCGTTTAGTTGGCAGTTCAGACGACACAGACCTTTGCTATGTGTTTGTAGAAGACTGGAGCCATCTTTATTTTTTTTGTTGTTGTTGTTGTTGTTTTTTTCATTCACCCTCGCATTGTTTTCCTCCTGGAAGCATTTGAGTCCAGCGCTGGGTTCTGTGCAGCCGAAGAACGGCACGCTATTCTCAGCATGAAGTGCGTTTACTGAAGTTTTAGAAGCAGATCCTTCTGGTCCATGACTCAGGGATAGATTGGTTCTGTCTGGGAGTTCAGCCCTGAGGAAATGACATTAAGGTATTATGAGAAGCGAGAGAGAGAGAATGTGATGTGCGTGTGTGTGCGTAGCAACTGAGCTAATAAATCAGTTTGTGTACACACACATAATGTTAAATGTACATGCTGGCCCTATCGGGTTATGCAAACTCAGCAGAATGTACACACCTGGGTGCATGTGGCTACTTAACTAACCCAGTAGGTGGTCTATGAAGGTTAAAGTTGAAGAACGTTGTGTGTGTGTGTGTGTGTGTGTGTGTGTGCAAGTGTATTCCTAAGGGTGCTTTCACACCTACTGGTCCATTTGCCTCAGAATCAGAATCTGAATCAGTGCAAATCGACACTTTCAGTTCATTTGCTGTTTTTGTTTTATCAGAACCAAAAAGCAAAAAAAAAAAGACAAAATGTTGGCATGTAGGTCTGAAAACATGGCACTCAAAAAACCCCAAACCAAATTAGAACCGAATCCAAAAAGCCAAGTACCGGGTACCTGCAAAAAAAAAACCCAAATTGTCGTTCAGCTTATTGATTCTATGGTTACTCTTTATTAAAAAAAGTGACATCGTCAAACAAACAAAGGCTAGACATCTGCAAGTTATACCAAAGTATACAGTGTGAGCATGGATCACAGTGGCTCCAAGGAGATTTCAAAAAGAAAGCTCCCTGTGGTTCACTAGCCATACTTTCAAACTGGATTTCAAAATAAAGGTAGCTATATATACCGTATACTCATATTCACCTACATTATACTTGTTTACATTTTCATATGAAAAAAAATCTCTTTAATACAATAATGCAGTCAACAAGCTTTGATTAAAGTCAGAAGAAATCTTTTGTTATCTAACCTCCAACCGGAATCGATAAGGAGAATCGGAACAAGGGTTACGTTCAAACCTACCCATATATAAGCGCTACAGCGTTGTGCTTTGGCTCAGTTTAACAGTTCACGTCTACAAACCAACCAACCAAACGAACAAAACAACACATCGGTCACCTTTTCCATAGGAGTCGAGTTAGAGTCAAATCACTTTCTCAGTGCAGTTGAATCACACTAGTGTACCATCTCGCCAACAGGAGAAAATAAACCCCGGTTTGACTCGAATGCATATGTGAAAGCACTTTTAAAGAGTGTTGAGAGAGTGAACTGAGTGGAGAGTAAAAACATACAGGATTTTGTTTTATTTCATATTATTATGTTTTTCCCCCACATGAAAGTCTTCAGGATGGACGGCTTCGTGCTTACGGTTTCTCAGTAACCTGACAAGCTGCAGTTTTATTAACTGTAGCTGCTGTAAGTGATAAGAGGAGCTAACGTGTCTCGTGGACGTTCCACAATGTTAAAAGTTAAACGGTAAACATTAACTTCTTCTTCTTTTGGCTTATTCCGTGTTGGGGGTTGCCACGGCGGATCGTCCGTTGTCCGCTTCATTGATTTGGCTGGGGGTTTCCTGCCCTTCCTGACGCAACCTTTCCAATTAATCCAACCACAAAGCACTAACTGTGTCCCCTAGTGGCTGGGACCATTCACACCAACAATCACACCTATGGGCAATTTAGAGTAGCCAATTAAACTAATTCACATGTTTTTGGACCGTAGGAGGAAACCCACGCATGCAAACCTGCAAACACGACACAGAAAGGCACCGTGGGTGATCCGGGGATCGAACCTGGGACCTTCTTGCTGTGAGGTGACAGTGCTAACCACTACACCACTGTGCCGCCCCAAACCCATTAACTAAAGACGGATAAAAATTATGACCTGTGCTTCTATAATTAATATAACATTTTAATAGCAGGCAAATTGCTGTGGAATAAGAGGAATAAAGCACTTTATGACATACTGTTATTGGAAAATCTACAACTTTGGGTGGTAACAGTAACTCCCTACATCTATTGTTGCTATGGTAACTCAATGAATTATGGGTTGTTCTTATTGTCGAGTCACTGACTGAGGCATGTTCGATATTTCAGGTGGATAAAAAATACTTCACGGTAAATTAAGCCTTCTTGTTATACAAGAAAGCAAGAACGCACACTGACACACGCACACACACACACACGCACACGCACACACACACACACACACACACGGTAGTGTTTAGCTATCGCTGGTTTGTAAACATGTTGCAGTTCCAGCTGTTGTTGTTTACCGCGGACTTTGAATATCTGACATTCCATTTTGGATCGTTTGACTTTATGAGAATTTGGAAACGTAAAGACGCACACTAGGAACATTCCAACATTCCTCCGGTTTTCGTTGTCTGCCTTTTCTTCTCTAATCTAACTGTGTGTGATGTCAGATTTTGCTGTGTGTGTGCGAGAAAGAGAGAGAGACAAAGCGAGGGAAGGAGTTTGACCTTTAGGTGGTGCATCTTACTAACCACATGCACACCGACACACACACACACACACACCGACACACACACACACACAGACACACACAGACACACACACACACACACACACACAGGCAGTTATGCAGGCTAATGTGGGGGTCAGACAGGGCGGTTGACAGTCAGAAGATCAAACTGTGAGGCTGAGATCAACTCCATATGACTAACAGGCACACACACACACACACACACACACACACACACACAGATCTTTTGTTAAACAAACTTAAAGACATGGTTCAAAAAATCAGATCACTCTGTGTTTTTAAATATAATTCAGAACACACACACGCACGCACGCATGCACGCACACACACACACACACACACACACACCAAATACAGAAATATGAGAACTAACACTCACTGGGAAATGTATTTAACTTTCCAGAGATGAAAAGCTGATGTTACTGAAACTGATGTTAGGAAAAACTAAGGCTAATAAGTAAGGAATAAAACACTTGGGAGTGTGCGGTTATGGGTAAATAATCAATGACACACACACACACACACACACACACACAATTTAGAAATTGAACAGAAAGACGATCAAACACGTATTACATCACTTCTGCGAATAAGTTTTTAATGCGTGAGTCTTCGAGACACAAATGAGTCGACTCGTTTAATTGAACACAGAGAGACGAGTCACCATTTATTCTTTTCTTTTTCTTTTCAATTCCCTTTTTCTTTTGTACATAAATGAAGGCATTGCCTCTGCTAATTTATTCAGTATGCTTCCATAGAAACAGTTTGTCTGGTTTAGGAAAAAAAATGGCAGTGAGCCACTTGGGAGTCGACTCTTGTCGATGAGTCAAATGATCTGACTCAGTGAAAAAACTCGGGATTCCCACCTCTAGTGTGTGAATGTATGCGTTCAAAAAAGGTTCAAGTGTGAGTGAGCAGTAAGACAGACCCTGTGTGTGTGTGTGTGTGTGTGTGTGTGTGTGTGTGTGTGTGTGATTATGTAAAAGAAGTGACTCTTTAGAGGCTTGAGGAGAACAGCAAATTTGATCAGGCCAGGCCATACACACACACA
>JAQMYM010000008.1:16428705-16446164 GCA_030014255.1 Parauchenoglanis ngamensis | reverse complement strand
AGTGTGTATGTGTGTAATGGAAACCACACCAGGTCGAAGTGGAGTGGGACTGTACTAAAACAGACACACACACAAACACACACACACACACACTTCAGAGAGTAAACGTGGGTGGTGGCGATCAGTAGCCGTCCCATCTGGAAGGAGATAGCTAGAACACACAAACACACACACACACACACACACACACACACACACACAGTACAGTTAGAGCACTGTAGAGTGTGTAAAGACATTTATGGTAATTACACAAGCACTAACATCACCTCTCTTCAGCTATTCGTATGAAGACTCTGAGCTCCGCCTATTCGTGATGTGATTGGCTGGAAGAAAAATGATTGACATGCATCAGAAACATTTCCAGCTCTCTTATCTTGATGTAGTAAGAGCAGGTCAGAATAACCTGGATCAGACTGCTCTCTCTTTCTCTCTGCGTGTGTGTGTGTTTGTGTGTGTGTGTGTGTGTGTGTGTGTGTGTGTGTGTGTGTGTGTGTGTGTGTGTGTGTGCGTATGTGCGTATGTGTGCGTGCTTTAGATTCTGCAGTTGTATCTTGTCTGGAGTGTCTGGGTTATGTCTGATCACAGGTCTTTAACCTGGTGAACTCAGTCACTTCTTAGAGAAACAGACAGACAGAGAGAGAGACAGACAGAGAGAGAGACAGATCAGGTTACACTTGTGAGAGAAATCTGCAAATGCATTGCTTCATTCTGAATGAAGATACGTTAAAGCTACAGTCCCTTACTATGCTTCATTTGCATAACCACACCCCTTAGAATTGTCCCATCCATAACCCCGCCCCTTTTCATAGTCCCATTCTATTCTTAGTTTATCTTATCAATTCTTTTTTCTCTTATCACATTTTATTTTCTCTTTCTATCCCTCTATTTCTTTTTCTTCCTCATCCTTGCTTCTTTCTTGCTCTCCCTTCTGTCTCTGTCCCTCTCTTCTAATGTCTTTTTCTAAATTTATATTTATTTTCATAATCATTGTATATTCCTCTCTTTTCTTTCTTGTCATCCTTAATTTATCTTTCCCTTTTTTTTATCCTCCATTCACCACCTTGCTAATATTACCTTTTTATCTGTCTCTCTGTTACTTTTTTCTCATTCTTTCCATCTTTCGCCCCTCTTTTTGTCTTTGTCTCTTTAACCTGCGTTTTTGTCTCTCCATACCCGATTTCATTCTCTTTCAATTTCTTGGCCTCTCCCTCTGTCTTTCTTTCTTTCTTTCATTCTCTCTATATCCTTTCCAATTTTTTCTTCCCCCCTTTTCCCCATCTCTTCCCATCACTTCCTCTTCCCCTTTCTCTCTCTCTCTTTCCCTCTGTCAGTGTCTACATGTCAACGATGAAGGGATGACCGATTAGAATGAGGGAGAAGACGGAGACAGTGTGTTTTAATGTGTTTTAGAGGCCATTTCAGATCTACCGCTCACACAAACACACACACACACACACACACACACACACATACACACACAATAGTGGGTTAAATAGTGTGAATTAATGAAGTCTGTGTGGGAACGTCCCAGAGCGAATTAATGGAGGGAACGAAAGAAGAAAAGCAGCACTGCTTCCTTAGCATTTCTATAGGCTTTCTCTCTCTCTCTCTCTCTCTCTCTCTCTCTCTCACTCTTTCTCTTTTTCTCTTTCATCAAACCCCTTTAATCCTGAGGGTGTATGCACAGTCTGGACCAAAGTCTGATAAGCAGGCCAGTAAGCATCACTGTGTGTGTGTGTGTGTGTGTGTGTGTGTGTGTGTGTGTGTGTCTGTGTGTGTGTGTGTGTGAGTTAATGTTACTGTGAGTGCTGGTCATGGCTAAAAGCAGCAAAAGAGATGAAAGGAGTGTTTGCAGATGTGCAGTGTGTGTGTGTGTGTGTGTGTGTGTGTGTGTGTGTGTGTGTGAGCTGATTTTCTTCAGCTTCATTTTGACACACAGTTCACCAAGTACACGAACACACAGAAGTTTTTTAGATGCTGTCTAGGTAAAAAGACAAACTATACTCTCTAATGGCACAGCTAAAACTTTTTTATAGTTTTCTGAACTGTTGGAGGAAGTACTGCATTTTTTGTGTTCGTACTGCAGGAAGTGAGGACAATCACAGTTCTTAGAATGCCATTTTGATTTTTTCATTTTTTTAGCTCCCACTTCAGGGTATATACTCTCCCAGCATAAGAGGAACCATTGGTCCAGACATTGGTGTATGCTGACTGATCTGCCATTTTTAAAAATCTCTTTAAAACCGTAGCTCTGTAACAGCTTTTAACCAATAGCCTTTATGCGAAAGAGGAAATATAAAATAAAAAATATAAAAATCGTGATTAAACTAAACGTCCTTGCCCATATGCGTTTTTAGCTTTCATGTAAAAAAAACCCTGTTGTAAAATAATAACCAACACTAACATGTTAGGTAACCGTAATATAAGCAATCACCAACTATTTTCCACCGTTTTCATTCATAATACAAATTGAAAATTATTCTGTCACCGTGTAACATTCCCTGGTTTCCCCCATCATACGGCGCAGTGGAACGATCCGACTGAAACGCAACACAGGAAAGTTTAATCCTGACGTTGCTAGAGTTTTCACAGCAGCGGAAGAACGTTGGTGGACAACATTGGCGCACTTTTATGCGAAAACCAACAACAAACTGGTGACGTTGCTATAGCAACCAGCAGCCGGCTTACATCACTTCGACGCTCCTACCGAGGAACTAAGCAAGGGGGGTAATCGAGTGTTCGAAACGGTATACAGTGTGCAGCAGGAGTGAGCAATACCCCATTTTGAACATGGTCAGGAGTGTGTGTGCGTGTGTGTGTGTGTGTGTGTGTGAAGGAGTTGTAGGCTGTGCCTCTTAAAGACCTGCCACTTTATTCCGACAGATAAGACTGAGCAGAGTGCTCGCTGGACACACACACACACCTCTCTGGTGCGTCGCCAGTCTTTAATGGTTTTGTGTTTATCCTCATGTTATCTGCTCCTTCCACTGTGAGCTTCCTTGACTGGAATCTGCACCCTTGATGTGTGTGTGTGTGTGTGTGTGTGTATAGCGTGAGAGAGAGTGGTGTGTTCACTCACAGCGTCCGAAGTTTGTTAAACACCGCAGCGTAAAGACGCCACGCCGCCGCATAATGGAGCGATGGCAAGGTGTGATTACGTGTGTGTGTGTGTGTGTGTGTGTGTGTGTGTTTGCATGCCATTATTATATAACTGATGCAGACTTAATAATGACAGTCTGGCAGCCGTGATTATGAGTCATTTACAGATCATTGGCGGTTCTGCATTATTTACTCTCTAATACAGTAAATGACTGTTTATTTTTCTTTGTTTTTAATATTTCTTTGCTTTTTATCTTCCTCCCCCTTCATTTTTACGCTGCAAAAAAATGTAAAACAACTAGTTCTGTTTTATCCTGAAAACGTAATGGAATGGAAAAAATTTAATATTTTTACAGGATAAAAGTAAAAGACTGAAATATGATAGAGTTGTTGTACTCTCTCTCTCTCTTCTGTTATAGCCAAACCTCTCTCGCTCATTTTCATTCTCTCTCTCTCTGTCTCTCTCTCATGATATGTTGCTAACTTTAGCATGGTCTGGCTTAAGGGTCTTCCCCAAACTGATCGTGTTATTTGACTGCGCTCGAAATAAAAGCAGCGCCAGTGGACAAAACTGTCCAAACATGGACGTCGTCAGATCTCTAATTAGCAGGAACGGCGGTTTAATTGAGTCATTTGTTTTCGTCTCGCGGGAAAAATAAAAATAACAATGTGAGCCAGTGTGTAGCATGTGTGTGTAGAATATGTGTGTGTGTGTGTTGAGAGGAAAACAGAAGCGTATCGTTTAGCAGCCTGTAATTTTGGGATCGGCTTCTCCTGATTAACGGTGAGGTTTCCTCCTGTCTCCCAGTGTGTGTTTATGCAGCTCAGTGTATGTGTGTGTGTGTTTGTGTGTGTGTGTGTGAGTGATTGCCATTGTTTTTTCCCAGAGTTGATCACTCAGCCTCATTGACCGTGCGTGTGTGTGTGGGGTGTACTTGTGTGTGTGTGCGTTTGTGTGTGTGTGTGTGTGTGTGTGTGTGTGTGTGTGTGCGAGGTGGGTGGTGGGGTCGGGGAGTTGGGGGTTAGTTAGTCCACAAGGTCCTAAATTTCTCAAATCATGATTACAGGTTTAGCCCACACATTTTTGGAGAACTGAGAGAGAGAGAGAGAGAGAGAGACAGAGAGAGAGACAGAGAGCGAGTCAGCCAAAAAGAAACTGACAGAGAAGCAGGCAAAAAGAGTGAGACAGAGACAGAGCGAGAGACAAACACAGAGAGGACAGACAGAGGGAAATACGTAGAGAGACAGACAAAGAGAGGGACAAACAAAGAGAGCATCAGATAGACAGACGATCAGAGAGTGAGAGACAGAGAGACAGATGGAGAGTCAAAGGAAGACTGCTAAAGAGAGCCAGACAGACACAGAAAGAGTGACAAAGAGAGACAGACAGACACAGAAAGAGTGACAAAGACAAACAGACAGACACAGAAAGAGTGACAAAGAGAGACAGACAGACACAGAAAGAGTGACAAAGACAGACAGACACAGAAAGAGTGACAAAGACAGACAGACAGACAGAAAGAGTGACAAAGAGAGACAGACAGATGGAGACAGGCAGAAAGAGAAACACAGAAAGAGAAAAACAGTAAGTCAGGCTGAGCACGAGAAACCAACAATGAAATAGAGAGAGAGGCAGAGAGAGACAGACAGAAAGTGAGAAACAGTGAGCGAAAGAGAGAGAAACAGACAGATAGACAGAGGGAGACTGCCATGGAGGGTCAAAGAAAGACAGCTGGAGAGAGCATGAGACAATAAGGGAGAGAGACAGAAAGATCGACAAAGAGAGGCAGTCAGGGACTGACAGAGAGAGACAAAGAGACAGAGAGACACAGATGTAGAGAGCATCAGAGAGACACACACAGACAGACAGTGAGACAGAGAGAGCATGAGAGACAGAGTGAAATAGAGAGAGAGAGAGAGCAAGAGAGACAGATGGAAAATGAGAGACAGTGAGCAAAAGAGAGAGAGAGACAGCTAGACAAGACAAAGTCACACACAGAGAGAGAGAGAGAGAGAGAGAGAGAGAGAGAGAGAGAGAGAGAGAGAGAGACCAAGAAAGACAGGGACACAGACAGACACGGAGGAGGGAGCCTGACAAGAACAGTCAAAGGAAGAGAGCTAGAGATAGGGAGAGACAGATGGAGACAAGCAGAAAGAGAGACAGACAAAGAGACAGATAAAGAGAGCGCAAGACGGACAGACAATGAAACAGAGAGAGAAAGAGACAAAGAGAAGGAGAGAAAGAAAGAGAGAGCAAGAGAGACAGGCAGACAGAAAACAAGAGACAATGAGTGAGAAAGACACAGAGAGAGACCAAGACAGACAGACAGAGACTGACAGGGAGAGACAAAAAAGACAGCTAGAGAGAGATTGAGACAGACAGTCTGGGAGAGAGAAACAGATAAAGAGAGAGAGTACCCTTTATGGAAAACAGAATCGTTTTTGTCGATAGCCAGTCATCAGGCCAAAAGCAACAACAGATGGCTTCTTCTCTTTCTCAATCTCCCTCTTTTTCCTCATTTACCTTCTATTGTTTTCATGGCCTCCACTGAACTCAACTCCAGAACTGTATCTATGTACAACTTTGTCTGTCTGTCTGTCTGTCTGTCTGTCTGTCACACTCTGGAATGCATTGTGTGTGTGGATGTACAGAATGAGGAAATCTGCCTGAAGAAATCATATGTGTGTGTGTGTGTGTGTGTGTGAGTATGTGAAAGTAAGAGAGAGAAAAAAAATGTATAAAGAGATGGAAACATTTTTAAAAAATGAGAGCGAGGGAGAGAGTGGTAATGACTATAACAGCTGTTAATAAATTAATTACTGAGGTGTCAGTGCTACTTCTATCTCATCAATCTATCTCGTGTGTGTGTGTGAAGATGGAATCCATACATTATTCTGTGTTTAATTCAGTTTTTTAAACACAGCTGTCTCATTTCGTCCAACTTCTCCCCCCCAAGACATGCAGAGATGGAAAATCGATCACAATCCACAATCCAGTGTGAGAAATTCTCGAGTGAAACTGAACTCGATGTAAATATCATGTTCACACACTGGCCGTTCCTATCACAACATGAGATAATTCGGTGAAAATATGAAATGTACAGTTTTCTTACTTCAAATGGAGCCGATCAGAAAAAACATGTTTACTGTCTGATTTTTTTTGGCTTCTTTAGTTTTGCTTTGAATCTCCAAGGCTGATGCAGATAACATGTAAACCAAATTTGAGTTCTGAGGACGGATACGTCGAAAATGAACCATTTTGGAAGACACGAGTCCCATTAAATCTGCTAGCACAGCATTCCGCAGTAAGCCCATAACACCAAAAGCGAAGCATGGTGGTGGTAGCGTGATGGTGTGGGGATGCTTTGCCGCTTCAGGGCCTAGGAGACTTGCCGCAATTGACAGAACCATGATTTCTGCTTTCCTGAAGGAAAATGCCTGGCTATCTGTCTGTGATCTGAAGCTCAAGCGCAAAAATGTTATGCAGCAACACAATGATCTGAAGTTCAAGAGCAAGTCCACCTCTGAATGGCTCAAAAGAAACAAAATTAAGCCTTTGAACTGATATGAAAGACTGATCTCCTGTTATCAGAATGATTTGATTGTAGCTAACGGTGGAATTTGTAAACAAAGAGGGGGGCAAATACTTTTTCACAACATGCTATACGTGTTTTAAATGCATTCATATCTTCCAGATTTATGCGCTTCCTTCAAATCTGCGATGCCTACTGGACAGAAAAAAAATTCTGGTTGTCCAAGATGTCCACCTGCAAAAAGCCAAGAAGTTGTAGCGTTCTGCTACACATTAAACTACAGAGGACTGGAGTGTGAGACAGCAGCAGCGGCAATCATATTGTCCATGCAAAGAAGGCGTGTAATCAGACAATCACTCCGTGAACGAGGGATGAGTGAGACGAACAAGAGCGAAAAACGAGAGACTTGATTAAAGTATTTAAGTATGCATGTAACTGATTCATCTCAACTAGATTTGTGTGTTTGTGTGTGTTTATGTGTAACTCTTCTAGGCAAGTCTTTGTGTGTGGGGGTGTGTGTTTGTGTGTGACGCACAGATAAAGCATGTGTTAGTGTGAGGTGCGTGACATGCCGTTTCACATTGTGAGTTTGTTTGAGGTTATGTGTTTGTGACTGTTTAATATGTGTTTGTGTATTCAAGCATCCTCTCTAGGCATGTGTGTGTGTGTGTGTGTGCCTGGGTTTGCATCTGTGCCAGTGTGAGAGTAGTGTAGCGATTATATGTGTCTCATGAATTCTCATTTTCTATAAAACACGGTGGGCAGTGTTGCTTGGCAAGTGGGAGGTATAAGCTAGCTAATAATGGAGGCTAACAATGTATCTAGCTAATAACACACAGTCATTACGTCTCAAACAGACAAGATATACGCAGAGTGCCAGTGAAAACAAGACACACGCTTTAGGAAGGTCAACATTTACCTCAGATGTGTTGGTAAATTATAAAAAAAATCCAACCCTGATTTTGTGTGACTAAAATTATACTGTATTTACATTTAGCATCAAGCGCTAACCAAAGTTCCACATGTTCCACCATATTAAAAAAAGGTGACTATTGTGTTATGTTTTTATCGAAGTTAGAAAGTTTGATTTATGTGAAATGTTTTCAGAAACGTGAATGAAAATATGACTGAACCTGTAGGAGTATGTAAGAATATGTGTGTATGTGTGAGAGTCTATGAAAGCTTGTGTGAGTATGAGAGAGAGAGAGCAGTGAGACAGGGAGGTGTATAGTGGTGGCTTAGGTGATGATTGGTTCTGTCTCGCAGTGGATCAAGTGTGTGATACTGTATGTGTGTGTGTGCGTATCTGTGTGTGCTCAGTATGAAACACTCAACCTATGTTGAGTGATAACGCACAGACTAAGCAAAAGACGCACTACTCTTCCATCTCTCTTTTTCTCACACCCATTTCTTCTCTGAGTCTCTCAGCCTTTCTGTCTGTCTCTTGCTTTCTTTCTGTCTCCCACTATCCTTTGGCGTCTCCCTTTATTTGGATTTTCTCTCAGAAAAGAAAGTCTCTGCAAAAAATTGAAATTTCAGACGCTGCCATTTTATATGCCTGTGCATCTCATGTAATATGGATACTATACTCATGCTCTCCATCTCCTTGTCTTTCTTTCTCTCTCAATGTAAGTTGTTTATCTTGTTTCTTTCTCAGTTCTTTTTGGTCACCAATCTGCGAGCATCGTAAAGTCAACATGTTGTTGCGTCTCCTGTAAACGAACGCTTCCCTCTGACCACTTCAGCCCAAACAGCACTTCCACACTCCAGCGCTGTTTACATTACCTCGTAAATGTTGTATCGGGCCGGGTGTGTGTTTTTACATTGTGTTTGTGTTGATGTGAATGGTGAGATTTGATCTGTGTACATTACAGGCGCTTTCTCTGTCTGTATGTATTGATTTAGCGGTGTGCTCGAGGGAGTCCGGCTATAGATGGTATTTTGGACGAGAATTGCCCAGAAGTTATGTGGAACAAAAAAAAAAGTTTTGATGTTCTTGTCCATTGTGTTTTTCAAACTGTTTATTTCTTGTCCAGTGAAATGAATTGCATGATTGCAATCTCAAAGGGGCTAGTTTGCATTTCCCCAAACGAAGAATCTTTGAAAGACAGTTGTCCATGTGCTACCTTCTACATGCAATCTTTTTTCCTCCAAAAGCCTCCTTCTGAGCCAGACAGGGTGTCTGAAAATTACTCTCCGAAACAGAAACATCTAACCCTGCCCCCACATGGTTGACATCACGTATTGCTTTCCCTTAGTACTATGCCCTGTCTACTGCCCCACCTCCTTTATACAATGGAACACTCGCTAATAAACAGGAACATTCCAGAAGTTTCCAAAGTTCTGAGAGGCTCTCAGAAGCACATAAGCATATTAGCTATCAAACTACGCTGCCTGTTAGGCCGTACTACAATAGCTAGCTAGCTTTAACCAGATATGCTATTATTAACATATCTAGGAAAGAGTGGCTGTGCATCCAGAGGTTTCCTGGGGAACACTGCATAGATGGGACCCGTATCCATTGCAGTACACCATGTAAACACATTCACACTCTATTAGTTTAGAGTCACCAATCCACTTAGTTATAGGTTGTTGGGGTTTTTGAAGAAACCTGAGAACCAAGAGGAAACTCATGCAGAGAGGACATGCAGAACTCCGCACAGACAGTAACCCGAGCTCAGGAAAGAGCCTGGTACACTGGAGATGTAAGGCGGCAGTGCTAGCATAACGGATTGCAACTCAATTTTTTAATCATAAATGTTGGCATCCCATACACAATATGGCCTTTACCATCTGTGAATACCATCCATAGCCCAAAAACATCTTTACCCAGCTGTTCTTTTTGTTCATTTCAGCCTGGTTGCTTCACTAGCAGTTTAAGACTTGATCCGATTTAGGAGCCAAAAAGGAAACAATAGGAACAGAAGACACTCAGCTTTCTCTCCATATAACAATAGCACTGAACAACAGAGTCATTCATCGTGCACTTATCCCTCTCTCTATGCTCGTCTCGAAGGAGGAGGAGAGCAAGGAAGACATAAAAACAAGATGTCAGGGCCGCATTACAGCTTCGCTAACTAATGACTTGGCAAGGTCACAACCTCAGGGATGCTGGTAACTTCCAGTCTGTCACCTCTCAGCAGGATAAATCATCACCTTTTCACCTTAGAGCTGACCCCAAAGCAAGAGAGTGAAAGTGAGGAAGTGGGAGAAACCTGTGCAAAAGAAAGGGATCCCATTGGATGTCTCCTCAAACTTGTGGCAACAAAAATACAGAGACTGCAATACCCAACTTATTTAATAACCTAAGTACCTATGTGAGAGTTTCTTGGTGCTGTTTCTGGCCTCTCTGTGATGGGTTTATGAGCAGTGATCATTCGCATTCTGTAGTGCTCTCACCATTCACACCAAATGCTCCTCCACTATTGAGTTCTACTGAAGCGTACACTTAAGAATACACCCAGCCTAAGAGAGAGGGAGAGGGAGGGTGGGAGAGGAAACAAGAGAACATTACACCCAGTCTGAGAGAGAACACTATACCCAGCCTGGGAGAGACAGAGACGGAGCATCTAAAATGAACGTGACTCAAATTGCATCACAATAAAGAGCTTTTTTGAAGTTGTTTTTAGTTGTTCGGGACAATTAAAGTGAAACGAACCAGCGCTCATGAAGTGGCAAGTTTAAGGAAATCTAAGCATTTTGCTAATCATTGTCTGAAGATCTAAACCCAGTAATCCATCTATAGAGCAACATGAAGACTACGGATCTCCGGAGATCACAGCCAATAGTTACCACAAACAATAGCGCAGTCTGTCCTCATATATCAACAGCCAGTTGCTTCATATTATGGAAAAAGAACTCTTAAAGACAGAGTATCACACATGCATGACAGATTATGTAGTCTGGCATTAAAAGAGGAACATCATGCTTTCAGCTCAAGCAAAATATTAGTCATTTCACTGTTAGAATTCTAATGCTAACCATACACAAGAAGACTTTGAAAAGACTCTGAAAAGACTGACACCCTCTCACATCTAAAGACAATGTGTCATTAGTCATAGAGTTATGCCGGCCTTAAACCAAACAAGTTTTCAAGGGATTATCTATTAGTTTGCAAAGATTGGGGATCTTGCAGGGTCACTTGGCATGAGCCAAGACTAAAGATAATACTAAACCTGTTTGATTTTATCGGAAAGTCAAGCTGAGAGAAAGACTGGCTTAAGAGAGCTATCCTGACCACCTTACACCAATTGGTTGAGTTGACGGGAGTGCACCCGAACTCTAGAAAAACTCTCATGATGTTACAACATTGGAATTTTTTCTGCAACAGTGAAATCGCTTGAAAAGTCATTTAGTGTATAGGTCTAAGTTTCAGACCTATAAGAATAAGATCCACCAGTGTTATAGCTTTATATGTTGGAATTGAATCTTCACATGTTAGTCCCCCCAGTTTTGGACCTTCTGCAATGTATTTTGGAGCAGTTTTAGACCTTTCCTAATGTTCTTTTCATTTGGATTCTTCAAGTGTTTGAAGTATTGGACTTTGACTTGTTAGGCCTTCCATCAACCTTCACTTGTTGGACCTTCATCAGTGGTAGTTTCAAGTGTTAGTTATTTCTGTATTAGTTCCTCCAGTGTTCAACCTGCAAGTGTTGCCCCTAGTTCTAGGTTATGTGTCAGACCTTCAAAGACTGAATCTTCCATTGTTATTCATCTTTCAAATGTTGTACCTTCAAATGTGGTAGTTCTTTCTGAGTTAGACCTTCAAGTCTTAACTCTTGAACTGATAGACTTTCCAGTTGGAGGATATAAATGTCAAACCTTCCAAGGCTAAATCTTACAGTACTGCATCTTCCAATGTTAGTCTTCCTTCAAATGTTTGATCTTCTGGTGTTGCAATTTCAAATGTTAGACATTTAAGTGTTGGATGTTGAAAAGTGGTAGTCCTTTGATTATTACATCATCAAGTATTAGTTCTTGAAATGTTAGACTTTCCTGTTCTAAGATATAAGTGTCAAACCTTCAAGAGCTAAATCCTCTAGTGCTGCATCTTCCAATGTTAGTCTTCCTTGAAGGACTTAAGCTTCAAGTGTTAGATTATCCAGTGTTTAAAGATCAAGTGCTAGACATTTAAGTGTTGGACCTTGAAAGTTGGTAGTTATTAGACCTTCAATTATTGACTTGAAGTCTTAGACTTTCCATTTCTAGGCTATAAGTGTCAAACCTTCAAGAGCTAAATTCTCCAGTACCGTGTCTTCTAATGCCTTCCTTGAAGGGTTTGAGCTTCAAGTATTAGTTCTTCCAGTGTTGAAAGATCAAGTGTTAGACATTTAATTGTTGAGCCTTGAAATGCTGTAGCCCTTCAAATGTTCCTGTTTTACCAGACCTTTTTAGTACTGGTTTTGCTAATTTACCCTTATTTAATCAAGTTTTAGACCTTCAAGTGTTAGCTATTTAGGTGTTCCTTAAATACCCTTTCCCTAAATGCCATTTCATTCTTCCAATGATGGAAGTTCCCATGTTAGTTTTGGACTTTCCAGTGATAGATATTCAAATATTGGAGCTTCAGATGTTGACTTGTCCTGTGATAGTCCAACAATTACTCTTAAAATGATATTTGTGTTCCAAACTTTACACTGTTAGATCTTCAAAGGCTAGTCCTTCCAGTTTTAGTCTGGTATCATTCACACCACTGCTATGCCAGGGTTGGTTGTTCCAGTGTTGGGAATTGTGGTTTCTGTTTCAGTGGCAGCAGCTTAACCAGTGTTAATCGTATTATTCCTGCAAGCAGTAATCCTTTTAATCTTGCCAATGTTAGTTGTGCCAGAAGTTGTCGAATGTGAAGGTACTGTTTTCTCTGCCAAATGGACAAGCATGAAATCTCTTTATAATGAAAGAACACTTCTGATGATACACACACTATATAAAGACAAACATCATCAGATTTTTCTTTTTCTTATACTATTTCGTTTGACTATTTCCCATACTATCACACTCTTGCATACGGCCTCAAACTCACATATGATGATTGATTCCCTGGAGCACTTTTAATGTATTCTATGAAGGTCAGAGAATAATATATTTTTTCCTCCATTTGGATTTGCATTTGACATAAGTTTGGATCAGCTTTGGACCACATCATAAATTTGGATAAGGTTGGAGCAGAACAGAATCCCAAATGCTCAAAGAAACAAGGTATTTGTGAAAGCATCCTAAATCGAAATGTGTTTTTGCTATCTCTCGTGCTATTTTTCATTTTTTTATCAGTCACTTCACATGAGTTTTTAGTCTTGTAAAGTCTGCAAGATATGTTTTTGTTTCACCATACATAAACTTATCTCTTTTGGGTTTGTCTTGAATTTCACATACGCTTTTTACATCGGACTGGGGGTCCCAGAACACTTCAGGAAACAAGCGGACGTGAAAGCATCCTAAATTGCAGTGTTGTGTTTTCGCTTTTTCTTTTCCTATTATTCATATACACTTCCAGTCACTTCCTCTGTCTGTCTCTTACAATTTCTTTCCCCATCTCTCTTTCTTGCTTTCTCTTCTCCATGAATGGCCTCGGTAAGGGGAACAGGTCTGTTATAGCTGTGCTCTTTGGCAGAAATATGCTTTATGCCACCTCATGTTAAACGCATTAGCGTTTCTGCTCCATTCTGCTCGGCCCGCAGCCCGCCAGACGCTTCCTGCTCCTCTCCAAACGATACACGCAGATGGAGAGAGACAGAAAGAAAGAGAAAGAGCAAGGGAGGGGTGATTCTATGGATCAGGGATTACCAAGTGGAGTTTTATGACTTGAAGCAATGTTTTAACCCAAATCCATTTCTTTGTGCTCCATGAAGATTTGATAGAAACTCATGGCATGTGTTTAGTTTTTCTTTCTCCGATTCTGGTTTGGCTCCGATTTCATGATCCAGTTGCTAACGCTGATGCTAATGCTATCTACTGAAGTCTTTCGAGTTTTGTACGAGAAGGTTTAGTGTTTGCTAAGAGCTGTGGCGTTTTAGCAAACTCTAAAACTGGCTTGCCTTGTGTTTTGTGGTTGGAATGTTGGCTGGAGAGATCATGGCAAACAGGAATTGTAAAAAAAAAAAAAAAAGTGCGTGCGTATGTATGTGTGCGTGTGCGTGTTAAAGACGCAGAGTTGTGAGGTAGCGTTTAGATGTTTATGGTGCGTAACAAGAAGTTTGTAATTTCGCTCTGCTGGGGTTTGGTTTGGTCTGTTTCTGTGCGTGTGTGTGCGAATGCGAACCATTGTGTTCTGTTTAATCTCCATCCTAGACACTTTAACTGTCAGGGAGTTCTGGGAGCCGCTGTGCACAAAAATTAGCGATTATGTACCAACTGCTGAGGTCTTATTCACATACACACACGCACACGCACTCTCTCTCTCAACTAGTCACTCTCTCTCATTCTCACAGTCCGTCTCTCTCTCACACACATTTATTGTGTCTTATTGTCACTGTTTTGGGCTTTTCTCATTGAGGCACTCAGCGGGGGGCGTAATGGGGGGGGTTCACACACAATTTCAGCCCTGTTTAGACTTTTAATCATGCACGCACACACACACACTAGAAAAAGGGCTTAAATGACATTCTTTATTTCCATGTGTATGCAATTCTCAGGTACAGAGACAGCGACAGAGACTGAAATTAAATGTTTAGGTATTAGACAGTAGAGAGTTGGACGGATTAGTTATTATCGGAGGAATTACACCTGTCACCATTTAATTATCCTAATAAAAATCAGCCAAATAAGCTGATATCACCACAGCCTAGAAAGCCAAGCTAACTGTAACATATTATAGCCACTTCTCATAAATGTTGTAATATACCCTAAATATTAGTCTAAATTAATTAGTGACGATTTGAGAACGTGGTTCAACCCCAAACCTACCTAAAGAAGTAACCATTAGATCCCAAATGGACAAGTTGGAATCAGTGACAAACTCTAGGTTTTTTTTTTATAGACAATGCGCAAGTCTTTTAAGTTTCAAATAATGTCCACAACATCAAATGTAACTATATATGGATAAAAAGTATGGCATCATACTGTCAAAACGTTCCAGAGGTATGCGACTAACAATACATTGGGTCACATGACCCCATCATTGATAGTTTTCTTGTATCTTCATGGTTTATTGCTGCACTTTTCTCCACAATTTTGGTCAATTCCCACTAGCTATCATGCGATAGCTAAAACTGGGGAGGGTGAGGCAAACATTTGTTTACTTCGAGACACACGAAGCCTACTTTTGCATTTTTTTTTTCAAACTGCTGCTTGCGCTCTCAGAAGAAAGCGCTTTCTACCCTCTTCCGCATACATGAGCTCAGAGACGCCCGTGATCGGAAAGTCTCCTTGCAAAGGAGCAAAGGTGAGGCTTCCGCCTCAGTGCCAATCCTTTTTACCCTGAGGTGTGCAGTTTTCCTCTCCGAGTGAGAAGATTGTTACACATGTACACACACACTCTCTCCGCCTCATCTGGGTCTTATAGAGATTCGTGTGTGTGTGTGTATGTGCATACCCTTAGTGTCTCCTTTTTTACTGATCCTGGCAGGTCTCCACACACCCCTGTGGAGCTCGTTTCCACCCTGAGAAATTTCCAATTCGCTCCATGCAGAGTTTGTGTGTGAGTGTGTGAGTGTGTGTGAGGAGGATCAGGAATCTATGCTTAGAGTAATGACCTCCTAAATCTACTGCATACACCAAAGAGACAAAAAAAAAAAGCGAGGTAGGAAGATAAAAAAAGAATGCGCGAGAGAGAAAGAGAGAGAGAGAGAGAGGTTGTAATTGAAAGATGGTCTTGGTGTGTGGAGGAAAGTTTAAGGAAATGAGTTACATTGAACATTCCACAAAAATCCTTTCTTAGATACGCAAACACACACACACACGCACACACAGCCTGCTTTCAGGATTTCAGATTAGATCCTCCTTCTTTTTCTTCTTCTTCTTCTACTACATTTGATTAATGTTCATTTCTAATTCTGGATCTAATTCTAGTTTTTACTCTGGGCTTTCTGTGTCTCCACTGAGTGCTGGAAGCATTATGTCTTCAGGCTGTCCATCCATGGATCTGTCCATCTGTCCGGGATTCCCCATTGCGCTTTGCAAGATTCACGTGTATGGAATTATCATCATAACCAGCAAATGAACTGATTAGATTTTGGAATCGATCCAAACAAGCTCAAGGTCACAGCAAAGTCAAACATCGGAAATAGTTTTTCTTCAATAGCTTCCTTTTTGTTTGAACTATATTTTAAGGATATGTCTGGCATACATAACAAGAAGAACTAGACGTGTTGGTGGTCGTGGAGGAATCCGCGTCATTGTATTGTTTGTTTTAGTTCTGGTTCTAACTCTTTTCGTATTTCTGCTTGTTTTTTCAGGTTCTAGTATTAAGCCTTTTTCTCGGCTTATGTCTTCTCTGGTCCTGAATTTATTTCTATTTTCTGGGTTCTTTTCCCAGATCCTTGCTTTCTCTGATTGTTGTTTTTGTACCAATTAATTCTCTTCCTCCTTTTATTCTGATTTTTTTCTTTTGTTCTGGTTGTTTTGGTTCTTCTTCTGCTTCAATTATTGATTAAAGCTACACAAACACATACAGGGCGACGTGAATAAACAATGAGAAAATGTGAAAAAAATCGCTGAAAATGTAACACGTATAATATTCTGTGTAGCTTATTATATTAATATTATATTAATATTCTGTGTAGCTCAGTGGTTAAGACATTGGACTAGTGAACGGAAGGTCATGAGTTCAAATCCCAGCGCTGCCACTTAAGGCAAGACCCTTAACCTTCACTGCGCACTTGTATAAAATAAGTCGCTCTGGATAAGGGCGTCTGCCAAATGACATAAATATGTAAATATTCACATTAAATATGACAAGCAAACTAATGACGATGGAGTCGGCAAGTGATTATGATGAGCTGGAGCTTATTTACAAAGAGGAAAAAAGAAAAGAAAAACTTGCTAGCTGAGAAGTAGGTGAGAGTTTCACTGCTTGGTTTGGGAAAACTCCATATTCGAACCTATTTCCTACCTAAGGATGTCCACTGGTCAGTTTGAGGAGTTGTTGGAGATGCTGGCTCTACAATTGAAGAGGCTAAGGAGCAATTTTACGGAACCAATCGCTATCTTTATAATATAGTTTTTCTTGTGAAACAGCGCCGAGACGCAATATGAATGTGAGACTCCGTCATGCCTGCAGCAGTTGTTTGCACAGCCCTGATTGGTTGAATGAGTTCCTTTCTCGGACGAAATGTTAGAAAATTGAGCCTGTTGCATAGAATTAAATGCGCATGCGAACGTTAGTTTTTAACACGAAAACGTGCATTTACGGGATTGTTGCTTGAAAAAATTGTCTGATGAAAATGTCGTAAGGAGAAATCACGCTATATGTGTATAGACCTTCACTCTGGTTCTTTTTTATTGTTGATTTCAGTCCAGTTCTTGTTTTTTTCGGAGTCTGTTTGTTTCCGGTTCTGATTCTGTTTGTTCTGGCTTTTTTTTTTTTTGCTCTTGGTTTTTCTTCTGCTTCAAATTTTATTTGTCCACTTTTATTTCTGGATTTAATTCTACTTTTTATTCTAGTTCTTTTTTCGCAAGTTCTGGTTCTTCTTCTTATCCTTTTTTCTGGCTCCGAATCTGTTTTCTATACTTTTATGCAGTTTCTTGCTTTTTCTTACTCTGATTCGTTCTCTTTTATCTACCTGTTTTATCCATTCATCCATTCATCCATTATCTGTACCGCTTTATCCGTCTGGGTCGCGGGGAAGCTGGAGCCAATCCCAGCATCTTCGGGCGAGAGGCGGGGTACACCCT
>JAQMYM010000008.1:16402958-16420063 GCA_030014255.1 Parauchenoglanis ngamensis | reverse complement strand
AAGATGCTGGGATTGGCTCCAGCTTCCCCGCGACCCAGACGGATAAAGCGGTATAGATAATGGATGGATGGATGGTTATGCGTCCACATACTTTTGGCCATATAGTGTAGGTCTGGACAGGGTTTTGGTGGTCTGGTTGATCTAGACAGTGTATTAGTTTTTTTAGGTGGGTTCAGGTAGATATGGACTGGGTTTCAACTCTTCTTAGGTTGGCCTGGGAAAGTGTTTCAAAGGTTTATTTAGTGTGATAGAGTTTGAACTAGACAGTTGTAGTGGATCTGGACTGGATTATAGCTCCATTCAGGTTGGTCCTGCTGGGTCTGGATAAGATTTTTGCCTCACATAGATTCAGGTAGAACTGAACAACATTCTTGTAAAGCTCTGGATAAGGCTTGAGAAGTATTTGGGCCATTATTTCAAGTGTGTCTGTGTAGGGTTTTAACACTTCTCATTTTGGCCCAGGTGGCTCTGGACAGTGTCAAGTAAATGTAAAAATCAGCTTTTGTTATAGTACATTCTTCTTGTCTCAAACCCTATTTTGATGTACATACCAATTCATGGTCATTTGTATTAAAATATGGGAAACACTTGTCCGATCATCATTATCTGTTGAAACCTCAAGAAGTGTTTCAAGCAGCAGAGCAGAGAGAGGTTTACTTCACCCCAGGTGTTCTGTAGTGTAGACCAGTGCCAAGGAGGAAGGCCGGCCTTGGCTAACATGGATACAATCAGGAATATCTGGAGCTTTTGCAGTTAGAGCCACATGTGTTACAAAGAAACGAGTGAGCCAAACTCCGAAACAACCGACCAGCAGACTGGAACAAGGATCCAGACATCCTAACGATCTCCAAGGTTTAACTATTGAACATGTGGAAACCGTGTGGAGGGGATGAAAACACAGTTTTCCCTTTATCCCGCTTCCCTTGTTTCACTTCTGATAGACAAGAGCAAAGTGAGAAATAAACTGGAAAGCTAAAAAAAACTCATGCAGTTAATATTCACCATGAAATAAATCTTTTAGATTAAGTTTTCAAATGTAATACTAAATTAATGAAATATGCAGTTTTGTACCACAATGTTTATATTTATGAAAGCCAAACAGTTGATCAAGCTCAACAAGGACTTGCTTTGTATGGGTGTGTGTCCATTTAAAGTGACATTAATTAAGCCTTTGTGTTGTAATTTGGATAACGGCTTGTCAGCGCGTGAGTTCGATCCTCTATCAGGAAAGTGGGATTTCTTGTAAGTACCTCCCTGAATACTTACCCCATACATTTGCACTCCTCTTTCTCCAACTCCCTCCATTCCTCCCACCTTTTCTCCACTTCTCCAACTCAAAGTTAACCGAAGTTCCGTATGCCCTCTGCATCCTGTCATGTTGCGTCTTAATTGCTCTGGCGGCCCAGTACAGAAAGAAACTATAAAACCTCTCGACTTTTTTTTTTCTCAACTCTCAAATTTTAAGTGGAGGTCAGACAGACGGAAGCCTCCATCCTTCTCCGTTCACAGCGCTTAAAGAGTTTTAATTGGTTAACAGAGGGAGGGGGTTTTGACCAAGGTAGTTGATGGGAAATCCAGATCCAGAACAGGGGACCAAAAGGCAGCTTCTTTTGGAGAAAATTAACGGAATAGTTTAGCGGGAAAAAAAGGAATTTACACAATGTTCCCTTCACGGTAATTGTATTCAGTCAACCCAGGGCATGTTTGTTTGCTCCTTTAGATTTGTGCCAGAGCTACAAGGCTTATGAAGCTTACTACTAAGTGAAGCATAAAACCACCAGTTTAGGATCGTGCAAATTGCATGCCTAAAGCATCACATGCTTACCTCAAACCATTTTCAGTTGTTTACTGATGTTTACTTGTGCGCGTGGTTTCAGACACTTTGTGCATACATTGTGCATTTCATTTTTACTGTAGATGCAGACTTCCAAAGCATCAGAACCTCAGCTATTGATAATTAAACTGACGGTTTAAATCTTAGGACTGCCAGAGAGCGATTGTTAGTTCCCTTAATCCCCAATACTCAGCCAAAAGCTTGGATAGGATTCTGCCGCACTTTATAAGTCACTTTGTATAAAATGAATACATGTATAACACTGATACGACACAGCTTTTCTCGAGTTGTAAAGAGTCAATTCCAGTGTCACTTCTTTATTTTGAATGAAAACATATTTGACAGCATGTTGAGTGGTGTTCTTTGAATCCTTTCGTGCATGGAGCCAGTCGTCTGGGCCTCCATTGTTTTTCACTTTTAAATAGACCCATCACGGTCTGTCTGCACAGTTTTTCTCCTCTGGCTTTCTATAATATCAGATGTGTAGCGCTTGTGCTTAGCGCAGGTATCGAGGGATCTATTAGCTGAATTTATGGAGGAATGCAACACCAGTCCGAGTTCAAAGAGCAGGGCAGTTCCTCTGAGATCATACACCGTTCGACTGCTACTGAGCTCTGTTTCTGCTTTTTACACTCCTCAAAACACTCTCTGTTGCTCTCTTTTTCTAGTTCTCCACCATTTTTCTGGTAGTTTCTTGTTTACATGGTATTCAGATTCAAATAACAGTTGTCAAGGGAATATGTGGTTTAGGACATTGTCACACACACAAAAAAAAGAATAACTAAAAGGCTGAATGCCATAACTTTGTACTATTTTAGCCAATTCAATAGCAAATTAGTGGTTAGAATATGAGACTACATAAATCAACAAACTCAGCTTAAGCTTAAGTGGAAATGGAAATGGAGAATAACACTGCATAAACGCTTTAAAATAAAATAATGACCAACGAGGAATCTCGTTATAGTGGAATCTGTATGTTCATGCAGTTGAAACATTGGTTAATATGGCTGCCTGATCTCTAACTCTCCATGTTTCTTGCTGTCTTGTTGCTAGCCCTAGTGTCTAGTTCTTGTTGATTTAATTAATTGCTGGTTTTGACCCTATCTCTAGGATTTACTGACTTTCTGTCAGGCTCTGGCTGTGATTATTGGATGGCTTCCTGCTGTTACAGTAATAAAGTGCTAAGCTAGTGAAACTTGAATACTTTCTCACCAGATTTTTCTGGTAGAAACCTTTTTTTCTTGTGTCGTTTAGTGTGTCTAATTTTGAATCTGTATGCATATTCTCTTATACTCATCCTCTCAACATGACTGAAACCTGGAGGAATGAAATACTCAGCACTCTCGCTAATGGATATGAATAAATTCTGAATGCTACATTAGCTTCTGTTACGTCAACAAACATGCCAGAAGTGGCTAACTGATCAATTGTTACAAAATTTGCTTTGTTATAAACATCATAAGCTTAGTTTTAGAGAATATTGTGAACCAGCTAGCTAACATGAGCTAACATGACAATTCAGGATGTGTGAGAGGAGTTTTAAGTTATATTCATAAATATTACCAGTCCTCATTGCTTACACTAGCCAGCTAGCTAAAAGAATTTAACTTGATAGAATTTCTGAAAGAAATGTTTAAAGTTATACTCATAAATGTTAACACGACTTGCTGCTATCCACTAGCTAGCAATTCAACATGACTATTTCTGAGAAGATTTTTAACTTTTGTTATTAAGATGTTAATCTAACACTCGCTAGGTAGCTGAAAGATCAAGCAGTTAGCACTTAGCAGGAAGTCTGAGAGAAGTTCTAACTTTTGTTCATGCTCATTAACCATCTTCATTGCTAACACTAACCGATTAATGAAAATATTCTAAGTTGGTGGGCATTTCTGAGTGGATTTTTAATTATATTCATAAATGTAAACCAATTTTTAGGCTCGCAGCTTGCCTAGCCAGAAACTAAGTTCTGCCAACAAACCCTTGTCAGTGTTTATCGACTGTATGTCAACACATGCTCCATATTGCATATTTCCAGCGTTGTGCTTGCTAGCACGCTAAATAGTTTGGATAGTGAGAGAAGTGTGACATGCTTTAGCAGGTGATTCGAACAGCTCAGGACGCACCTGTTAAAACAAACCAGTGTAGATGAGTGTTTTACAGGAGAGTAAGGTTCAATGATGGCAGACCTGTGTGAAACTGTGAAAGTCTGCTAAAAGTATTAGTACAAAATCGCTTCACTAGCCAGCAGAAGATGCTAGTGTTTATGTTTGTATTGTGATTCAGTGTCAAATCCTAGTAAAAAATACCTAAATATTAGGTGCAAGAATTAACATTCAGCTCAACTTCACCGAATACTTTTCTTACATTTGGCGTTTGCCTAAGTCTTGGAGGATGTCTCTAAGTATTGTATAAATCAAATGACAATTTTTCAGCATTGTTTTTTTCTGCATTCATGTGTATTTCATTTCAGACCATACAGACTTGAAAGATTTGAAAAGATCAGGTCAAATGTCCAGGACTGGATTGCAAAGTGTTAGTCTTTTTCAAAATATTTTACATGACCAAAGCTGATGGAAACACAACCATTTGCATTTTCTTTTGCTGTCTTTTTAGAAATTTACTTAACATTTGTGAGACATTCAGATGGATGTTCAACCATATGTATCTTTATCTTGTGTAAATTACGTAGGGTAAGTGGCCCCAAAGGACATGCTGCTTTTAATATTATATTCTGTAGTGTAATGCACATCTTACTGCTTTATTATTGCTGATTTAATTTAAATTAAAATTAAATTTAAAGCACAACAAATATGATATCATTCTAACACACTATTACTGTTTTCAGGGCATCGTTGTACTTACTGACAAATCAATAAGTATAATGTTATATTAACTATATACCTATTATGAATTTTCTGATCACTGCCATACTGTAATTTGCTTCTTTTAATTCTGTTAAAAGGGTCCAAATGCCCTGGTCACTTACACCATCATCAGCGGGGCAGACGACAGCTTCCGTGTCGATCCAGAATCAGGTGACCTGATTGCCACAAAGCGATTGGACAGAGAACGACGGTCAAAATATTCTCTGCTTGTCCGAGCAGATGATGGACAGCAGTCCTCAGATATGCGTGTCAATATCACAGTCAGTGATATTAACGATCACACGCCGAAGTTCTCGCGCTCTGTGTACTCTTTCGATATCCCAGAGGATATGGCTCCAGGTAAACACATTTTATACTTATGTGTATTGGAATTCAATAATAAGAATTGCAACACCTCACCCAGGTTTTGTACATTTATATCTTTACTGTTGCTTGAGAGTGCCAATAAGGTTTATTGATGACTATTCAGACTTATTGCTTGTTTTATAACCAAATGACTCACTATAATGATGAAGTGATGACTTGAGAGTTCACTGATGTGAATTCCACTTTACTAGACAGCACAAACACATGCATTCTCGCACACGTAATGACAGGGCCGTAAGAATATTTCCCTCCAAATATTGTTAAGATGCAACAGACACATAATGGGCATGAGGTCTGTTGGGAGCTGATTTAGAATCGAATCTAGGACTTAAGGCAAGAGTTACATGTACTAAAACAGGATCAAGCCTCTAAACCATCTAGGAGTGGTTATGCCAGACTAAATACAACAAGCGGGTGACTCTCAGCATTTATCCTCAAGAAAATCTAACCCACACTGCCTGTTCATCGTCAAATTCTCTGCTAGGGTTTTATACAGAATGAACACGACGTCTGCGTTACCCCCAAACCGCAAAAAAAAAATCAAACTGCACAACAATAATAAACTCTACTGGGAACAGGGAAAAGTACAAGTCAGCATTCATTGTGTGTTTTGTAAAATGTGGTTCAGCTTTGCTTTGATCCATGCCATGCTGTGCTGCCTCTCGTTTCTCACTCTCCCTGCATTTCTCTTCTAAGGCTCCATTGTGGCAGCTATTTTGGCGAGTGACTCGGATTCCGGGTCAAACGGTGAAGTGACATACTCTCTCGAGGAAGATGATGATGATTCCACCTTCCTTGTCAACCCTGTCACCGGAGTGTTTAACGTAACAAGGCCACTGGATTATGAAACGCAGCAGTATTACATCATCACAGTGAAGGCAGAGGATGGTGGAGGCCAAGCCAGCCTGGTTCGGGTGTATTTTAACATCCTGGATGTAAATGATAACAAGCCGACCTTCAACGCGTCTGTTTACAGCACATCTGTCTCAGAGGACCTGAGTCTTGGATCACCTGTTCTTACTGTAGCAGCAAGAGACGCTGACGATGGTAAGATATGCAAAAACACTCCACAGAAGAGGGCATGGCTCATGTGGTTGTTAGCTGCTGTGACAGTGGTGTGGACTCTGTCAGTACCAGGGAAGTGGGTGACATCTTAGTTTCTGTCACTACCAGGGAAGAGGGCATTGCCTCTGGGTTTGTTAGTCCCAGGAAAGGAGGTATGGCCTCTGTTTCCATTAGTACTAGGGCAGAGGGCAAGGTCCCTGCACTTGTTATTCCCAGGAAAGGTGGTATTTCTGCCATTAAGAGAGCATGATCCCTGTACTTGTTAGTCCCAGTGAAGCAGGTATGGCTATGACCTCAGTTTCCATCAGTACCAAGGAATATGGCATGGCCTCTGCACTTGGTAGTCTCAGAGAAGCAGATGTGACCTCAGTTTTTGTCAGTACCAGGGAAAAGGATGTTGCCTCTGCACTTATTTTTCCAAATGATGTAGGTGTGGCTTCTATCAGTACCAAGGAAGAGGGCATGGCTTCTCTTCTTGTTATTCCTAGTAAAGAAGACCTTGCTTGTCAGTCCAAGTAGATGAAGTGTGTGTCTGCCAGTTTCAATGAAGGAGATGTGGCCTCTGTCCCTGTCCGTTTGCCCTTGTATACAGTATATGTAGAAAATGATTAAATTGGATTAGATTAAGAGCTGGTAAATTAACAGCCATTTTGAAAAAGAAAAAAACACAAAACTGAGTCAGCAGGATCACTCAGGCCCTCAGTTGCTTACATTTTTTTGAGGATTCATGGATGGATTTTTTAAGGGAAAGACTTTACACGTTCCATTTTTATGTCATCTCTCAGTCTCAAATACCTTGGAGTATGTTGATCTTCGTCTGATTTCCATTCGTGCTGAAAAATGTGGCTTTTGTAATGTTTGCTTCCACGTGGCTCCAGCGAGACTATAGTATTACGCCCCAACCTCAACGCTGGATATTACGCATGCATACTCGGCACACAGGGCAGCGTTATTCGATGCCAGAGAGCTGAAAGATGGAGCAGATCTGGCTTCGTTAAGTGCTCTAGCCTTAGCACATAACCCTGCATGCATTTTTTAAGCAGCGTAGCATTACATCTCCACACACGTCAGGCTGGGGCTACTCTTTTTTTAGTTAATTAGCAATGCTTTGTCCTACTGACCTTAGTCATCTGTTTGGATTGTTGTATTTTTCTCCACAATCTAGCTCCACTTTATCTCCGTATCAAAATCCAGGTGGAAATGGAGTTCCAAAAGTCCTTCCTATGCATGGGGCGGGATGTTGAATCCTTGAAAATCATTTTGCCAGGTGACAGGCCAACTTTTCAGCTTGTTATTCAGTCCCTACTACACCAATGAGAAGTAATTGGGTCAAATTTTTAATCGTGGTAATTTGCCATTCAGATTGTTTATTGATTTAGCTTTGTTACCTGACAAACTTGTCAAAATACTATTGACACGTAACTTTATCTGTGCTGAAAAAAAGGTATAAAGCGCTACATACTGATTTGAAACAGGGACATTTTAAGGCCTCAACCACCTTATACTTAAAAAAAGAGCCACTTTTTGGGATACAAAATGGCCAAAAATATATATAGATCTCTAGATCTTGACTTTACAATTTGGCAGTCTGTGCACATATCACCATCTCTGTAATATTAATATTATTATTTGTTTAAAATTTCCTTTTTTTTTTTAGTTTTCTAGGGTCAGCGTACACATGAGGGTAAGATTTAATTTGCACACAACTGTACTGAACTAGCGCCATGGCTCGGCTCGCACGGCAGCACAAACATAGCGCCAAGCCGCCTTTCTCAGACTCCGCGCTAAATTGGTTTCTAATGTGGTTATGGTGACCTACATTCCTCTTTCCACCCTCTCTCCTTCTCTCTTTCTGTCTTTTTTTCTGTCTCTCCATCCATTTTTCAAAGATCCTCGTCCGCCTGCTGTTTATCCCCTCAGACCGTATCACTCCCAGAGTGGCTTTATTAGCACTTTCTAAGTCGTGACCTCTCGGTCCATGGCAGCTGATGAAGAGATTATTTGTTTTCTGTAAACAGCAGGGAATTGTGGGAAGGTGCCGAGGCGTTTCGCATGAGCAGGGCCGGCGTGTAGCATTAAAAGATGCTCAATTTGAGATTGTTTGCCCTGAGTAAATTGCTCAACACAGCTCATGCTGCATCTGATACTGAGTGCGACAATAATTATAACAAGGAAATGCGAACTTTAGACACTGTAACACGCAACAAGCTTTAAGCACACATTATGTGCAATTCCATTTTCCTTTTTTTGGGTGTTGACCTTGCCGACTGAAGAAACAAGAGGGAATTGTGGGAAGGCAGTGATGCATAAGAGCTGCTCAATTTGACTTCATGTTGAGCATTCTACAATCTGAGTGTATCTGAGTTCATTACTGACATATTTAGTGCACTTTTTTTAAATTTACAATGCATCCACATTTAAACACACTTATTATATGAAACATGTCTCTATGATAACCTTTTAATAGTTACTACAGCAGCATGAGCTGTGTCAGCTGTCTTGGGAGTTATAAATTCTCCCATTGTCAAGTAAATCTACGCTACCTCTTTGAAATGCACTTAATTCTTGAGCTAGCACTGTTATTTATGATTTGCCCGCATTCTTGAGCTAAAAACTCAGATAATTCACAGAGAGGATATGTATGTATCAGTACCAGATGTCGCAGTAACAATATGTGGAAAAGCATCAATCAAATAAGAATATCAGCATTTAAGGGTGTTTTTGTTATGCACGGGATGTAGTGTCGACATTTTGGGTAATTTTAGACTTAATGTTTATTATAAGCAGTTCATCAAAAATGGAGAAATAATACAGATCCAAAAATATCACATGTTGGATACAAGCCCGTGGTTAAAACCCCTGTAATCTAGTTTCAATAATTCTCAGATCTTTCATAAAGGCATTGTTTAAAATCATAAAAAAGTCATCCAGTCATGAGTGATCGGGGCTCAGTGGTTAAGGTTCTGTGCTAGCGACTGGTGAGTTGAAATCTCAGGGCTGCTATAGAGCCAAATGTTGGGCTCCAAAGCAAGTCCGTGAGCTTCCCAGCTCTATATCTCTGGATTTATTTTGTTTTATTTTGGAAGGGTTTTTTTTGGAGAAGAAGCTTGCATGATTATTTGGGGCAGATTTTAGAGTTTACTTTTTGATCATTTGAACCATCTCAATTGGAAGGTTCTTGGTGTACTATTTTCCTGAGTCTTCAACTCACTTGTGAATATAATCTTAATTGATTTTGTAGTTAATAGAAGGCTCTGTCATGCTTTTCAGGTATGAATGCCCAACTAGCCTACAGCATTGCATCAGGAGACCCTCAATCCCAATTCACCATCACTAACTCTGGTGTTCTTCAAACTCGCAAACTTCTAGATCGGGAGACTCAGTCTTTCTACAACCTTGTTATCACTGTTAATGACCTGGCTCCGCCTCCTGCCACTCGCTTTACCAGTACTGCCCAGGTGTCAGTCATTCTACTGGATGTCAATGACTGCTCGCCTACGTTCATTTCACAGAAGATGGCCTACATACAGGAGAATACAGCAGTGGATACGGTGGTTTTTACAGCACATGCAATGGATCCAGATAGCGGGCCCAACAGCTATGTGGAATATTCGCTTGGTGGCACGTACGGAAGCAAATTTAGCATAGGAAATATTGATGGTAATGTAAAGTTGATAGGAGAACTAGATCGCGAAGAGATGGCCAATTACACTCTGACTGTCATCGCCAAAGACAAAGGCCAGCCACCTCTGTCATCCGCAATGGAGGTTACCATGGTGGTGCTGGATGTGAATGATAATACACCAAGCTTCTCACAGAACATCTATGATATTGAGATTGAGGAAAATACACTCACTGGTACTGACATCCTTCAGGTGTTTGCTAGTGATGCTGATGAAGGGACCAATGGCCAAATCCGGTTCTCCATTGCCACAGGCAGTGGAAACTCTGACTTCCGTATTGACTCAGTGACGGGTGTGATCTCTGTTGCTAAGCTGCTGGATCGGGAAACTCAGTCTTCGTATTCATTGGTGGTTCAGGCTTCTGATCGGGGGAGTTCCCCTCGAGTTGATCGTGCTACGGTGAACATTGTGCTGCTGGATGTTAATGACTGTGCACCTGTATTCAAGCTCTCACCATACACCATCAACGTCCAGGAGAACCTGGGAAACCTTCCCAAGAACATCTTACAGGTAAGTGCAAAAACTCTTAAGTTACACAGAACCCAACAAATTGTATGCACCAGGCTGAATCTTATTTAAATAAAGTAGAGCTCATGGGGAAGTATGATAGGACCTATGCGTATGAGTATGAGAGAAGTATGAGAGAAACCCTGCCAGGAACCTATGCAAATCACACTTAAGCTATGTAAATCACACAGCCCATACAGAGGAACCCATCCACATAACATATAACCTAACCAAATCACACAGCCCATACAGAGGAACCCAACCAATTCATACATAACCTAACCAAAGCACAAAACCATAGAGAGGACCCTTGCCAGGAACACGTCTAAATCACACATAACCAAACTTCATAACCCGTAGAGCCAAGAACCCATCCAAATCATACAACCCATACAGAAGAACGCATCCAGGAACCCAGTCAAATCACGCAAAACCAAATCACATAACCCATAGAGAATATCCTACCCAGAAACTCTTCCAAATTGCACAACCCGTACGGCGAATCCCTGCTAGAAACCCATCCAAGTCACACAAAGTCACTGAAATCACTCCAGGCCAAAAATCAATTCAAATAACACACAACCCAGTCAGGAACCCAAAACCCAGCCAGGAACCTATCCAAAGTCACACAGTGTCTGGACAGAACCTATGCTGATCAGAATCCCACTAAACCTTCAAAGAATTCAGACAGAACCCATCCAAACCCTTACTAAATTCTTAAAACAATATTATTGCTGATATCTATTCAAGAATACATTGTTTAAAATGGAGACAAATTCATTTTATAGCTCTTTAGCTCTTTTCCAACATGCACCTGGTCTTGTCGTCTCTTTTGCAGGTTGTTGCTCGTGACGATGATTATGGTCTGAATGGGCAGACAAGCTACACCCTGAGTGCAGGGAACGATGACGGCTCATTTAGCCTGACATCTAGCGGGCAACTCAGACTGGAAAAAACCCTCGATCGAGAAATCCAGGACCGTTACGAACTTGTTGTCATTGCCATTGACTCAGGTGAGTCTACCTGCTTACGTTGATGTGTACTATTGCCTGTATGTTGACTTATAGCACCTGTGTGAGCTGATGTATTGTACTGCTCAGGAGTCAGGAGTTGCCATGCTCAGAGCTGAAGAGTGTATGTGTGTTTGTTTTTATGCATGCATGAAAGTGTGTGTGTGTTTGTGTGTGTGTGTTGGGAGGGCGAGTATGAGGTTTAAGTTGTTATTGCTTGGAGGTCTGTAGATGAGTGTGTGTTTAGATCACAGTCTATTCTAGTTAAGTGCAGCTCTCCTACAGCCAAACCACCGTGGCCTGTGGGTGGCTCCGCCCACATTCCAGCCAGGTCATATGACCCACGTTAATGATGGGTATGTTTCTTTTTTTCTTTTTTTTTTTTACTGCTTCAGCATGCAAGGAAAAATTCAACGCTGTATGCACAGCTGAGGAAAATATCTGTTCTCTAAAGGAAAACCTCCTGAATGTGAAAATGTGAAAGAAATTTTGTCCTGGCTTCTCAAAATCAACCCGACAAAATCAACATAGCAGCTTTAAGTGAACATATGATGAACATATAGAATCAGATGATTAAAAAGTCAGTAAGCAAATGAAATAGGCTTCAACGACAGATCATCTACAATCTAGATCACACCTGTTAGTCAAAATTATAGTGTAAGTTGATACTCTTGGTTCATTTGCTACTTGGTTTGGTTACGTTTCAAACAGTACACAATTAAACAAGGCAAAAATATAAAAAATGTTGTTGGTCGGGCATGCCTGGCTAAAAATGTGTTCATAAAACTCCATTTCCATTCATTTGTCAGAAATATGGTGCATGTGAAAATCAAAAATCACCCGAGCCGAGAACCGTGAAAAAGGAGCCACCACTAATTTAACGACTGTGTGCATGCATCCACCATTCATTTTCTCTTTTTTTATTTGTAGGTCCAAATATCCAGAACACATGGCATTTCTGCAGTTCTAAAACAGTCCTTTGGCTTTGTTTGCTCCTCACGCCTCAGTTTAGCAACTCACAGCTACAAAAAAAACCTGCTGCCTACAACCCAACATCCAGGCCGTGTTTGATTCACTTCCTGCTGTCGGGTCGATCTGGAGTTGAATCGAACCGTACTAGAATTCACTTGGAACTGGTGTGAAACCACTTTATTGCAAAAAAGACCATTTATTAAGAATGTAATAAATGAGGACAAAACCTAGAATGCATATGCTGTGGTATGAGAGAAATAAAGCATTTCAGGACATGCTGTCGTTGGAAAATAATCAACTTCGGGTTGGTAACTCCACTTTCCGTCTTGTCGGACGCATCACATCAGCCCACTGTGTTTTCATCCTTATATAAGATTGCCAAAACATTATCTTTTTTCCCCCTAAATCCTACTTTTTTGTGCAACAAACATGCCAGCCTCATGCACAATGACTGGCTAGTAGTTTGTATTTCCACTGAATGGACAATTGAGAATAAATTGCCAGAATATGGGTGGGGAAAAATAATGCATCTCCAATGCTCTTCGAGTTGCATTGATTTGCTCCATTTGCATTGAATGACTTCTTGAATGTCCAATAGGCAGACTGCAATCCAGTAAACCTTGTCTTATTTTCTTTGGCGGACAGTAGCTGTTTTGTTCTCATAAACCCGAAATCGCCGGTCCGGAGAATAAATATTTATTGCAGTTAAATCATGACTGACGATGCGTGTATTTGCTCGAAATCATTTCGCTGACTGGCAGAAAGACGAAAGTAAAAAAAAAAAAAAAAACCCTCACGTACAGAAATAGTCAAAAGCAGCTATTGTGTCCTAATAGGGAGGAGAATATCGGAAACCTCTAATGGCTTCCCGGCTGGAACAGTGCAGGATATTTAGCTGAGATATTTGCGGTGTTTTGAAGAAAGGAGTCGTTCGTTCCTTTTTTGGACGAGGAGAACAGCTACTCTCGTCCGTCAGGACGGCTGAATCTTTGCTCTGAAAAAGAATCAGTCCGGATTTGGCGTTTTAGAGACTGGATTCGTCATTATTATAGAAACAGATGATGATGAATGACTGAACCTCAGTCGGTGTGACCGTCGTTCACTCCATCCGTCTATCTGTCGGAGCTCTGCTGCATGGGACTGAAGCTGCACTTACAGGAGTGGAAAGAGACGGAACGTGCCAGATCTTGACAGCTCAAGGAGAGAGGAAGAGACATAGAGTGAGTGAGAGGAAAGAGAGAGCGAGAAATACAGGAGAGAGATAGAGACAGATTTAAGGAGACATATAGACAGGAGATAGTTAGGGAAAGAGGTACTAAGTGATACCATGTCAAGAAGAGGTAGCATTTGGAGAGTATATAAGAGAAGGAGTGAGACAGAAATAAAAAGACAGGAGTAGAAAGAAACAGTGACAGAAGGGGAGTGGAAAAAAGAAAGCTATAGAATTAAAACGAAGGGAGGTGAAAGACGGAGCGCGGTGTGAGCGAGGAAAAGAGAAGGATAGTGAGGGGTTTTGGCTGCACTCGGGGTTTTAGGTGATGGGTTCTGCACTCGTGGCAGCAGGATGCTGTTTCACAGTCACTGAGTGAGTTCACCGAAAGGAACAGACAAAGTGAAATAAAGATCGAAAAAGAGGAGAGAAATACAGCTACAGATGGAAAATGAGACAGGGAGCAAGTGAGGAAAGGAGATACACTTCTGGTCCAAATGGAATAATTTAAGCCTACACAGGGGACATTGTAAAAGAAGACGCTCACGGTCTGTAGGCTTGATCCAAACTTACGTGTTGATAGAAGTTCATAGCCGTCTGGTCAGCACGGCTAAAGCATCACACACTATATTGCAAGGCTCTGTAATGTTTGTACATAAACCGTTCCTTAGAAAGCTGGCTTATAAAATGATATACAAATCTAATATTTTTTCAATCTGAATTCCGTACACGAGTTTGGGATTACTAGTTGACTAGTAGTCGACAAAAAAGTAGTCAACTAAAGTAAAAGCCATGGCTAAATCTGATTCAGGATATCATACTTTCTAGGTCAGGTGCAGCAAAGAATGTGTCAAACCGCACTTCAAATAGCAGTCATGTACAGGCTATAAATCACATTTCACACCAACTTTTCCTCAGGCAACACTGGAAACAACCTGGCGACGGATGCAACTCGGTTTAAATCACCGATTCTGGATCTGAGTAAGTTCCATGGAAGCTCCGTCCATCGACAGAGCCCTCCTTAAAGCTCAGTGAGTGGCCTTATATGGATGGAGGGCGCCATGTTGCAGCTGCTTGGAGGTTTTTGTATCATGTTCAAGTCTAGTCTCGGTTGGGTCTGAATCAGCGTCTAAACTAGCGCAAGGGGATTGCATAGTGACACTGACTGTAGAATGAACTAATCGGAAATATTTTTTATATTAACAAAGTAGTTTAGGTCTGCTTTCTATGCATAACATATACAGACCATATGATACCACATCCAGAAACAGTATGTAATCCTGAGGGATTTGAACCACCACCTATTCCCCGATACAGACAGTGATTCGTTTTCAAGATGGCCGCAGCTCCTTTTCTTCATTTTTTATGACAGCAGTGTGTCACACAGCATCAGGAACCGCACAAACAAGTCTGTTTGAAATATAAAACAACTCCACACGGTTTGAGGCGAGTGTCTGATGATTTACATATGCAGTTTGCACAATGCTAAACTGATAGCCTTAAGCTTCCATTGCTTGTTAGCATGTTAGTAAATTAGTCTCATGGCTCCAGAGCAAATAAGCATACTTCAGACACCAGACGTTTTGTCTAATCAAGTGCATGTTTTAGGGATGGGCCTGACTGTGTACAATGTCTATATTTTCAAATGCCTGGTTCATGGTAGTACACTTTTGTGTGGAAGTTAAATGGGCGGAGGAGCATTAAGAGCTGAAAAATGGAGCGAGAGAGGGATTACGTGGAAGAGTAAAGAGGAGAGAAGGTATGGGAACGGATTTCGTGATGTCGGAATGAAAAGAGCGGTTTGAGATCCGCTGTTTGTTCGTGATTATTAAAGAGACAGCGCCTCGCCAATGTGTGCCTATAAAACACACACACACACACACACACACACACACACACACACACACACACACAAAGAGCCCCTATAGCAGCACAGTGTTTGCGGAGTGTCTTTTTAGTGTTAAGAAGCATTTAGCAGATAAAAGATGTTAATGGCTCCTTCATTTAGTTCCTGTGTGCTTTATAAAGCTGAATGCAGACTGAATACAGCTGAGTGTAATGAGTGTCAGGATGCAGAGCGCCCCCTCTGGACGCACAGTTCTACTGCTTTTGTTCTGGCGATATCATTCAATAAATAAGTGACACGAAAAGACATGTATCATATCTTTGTTGGTTAGAGATTACAGTATCATAGGTGGAGAAGGTCTTGTGGTTTACTTCTGGAGCAGCACCTCCCCTCCCTTAATACATGCTGGTAGGTGGATGGGTGCATCCCATCCAGGCTGTATTCCCGCCTCACTTACACCGCAATCCTGAATGAAGATGAATTAAATTATTGATGTGAGATGTGTTGTACTGGCAGCATCATTATTCCCCCACTCTGTCTCACCATCCACTTAATTATGGTTTGTGTGTGTGTGTGTGTGTGTGTGTGTGTGTTCTTCAGATGAAGCGTAAATAAGCCATGGGTGTTAATGGCATTTTTGCCCGTGTGGCAAGCCGTTGCTCTGATACACAGAGGATCCAAGGCAGCGGTTACACACAACTGAATGGATAGAAACACACACACACACACACACACAGAGCTCAGGTTTGAAGCTGGAGCTGTAAGGCTTCAATGCTACCCACTGCGCAACACGCCGCCCACACAGATAAATAAACTTGATCATGTAGCATTATCATTAGTTTTCCTTTCATGTTTTTGGGCTTGACGTCCCACTTAGCATGAAACACAGGTTGTATTTGCACAATATAATAGTCTAGATTAAGTACATTTTAACACATTATTGTGCTTAGCTAAGCAGCTAACATTAGCTAACGTTTAGCCATTGTTAACATTCGACCTTAAACCCCTTCAGCAGTAATACTGACGTTGGGGCTGAGTAGCAAATCAAGCTGAGCGCAGGCACATCAGGTAAGCTGTCGTGATGTCAGACGATTGATGAAATGTAACTTAAGCCCCGCCCACAGACGAAATTGGGACATGTGGAAGAGGATTAAACTGAACCATATGTTTGTGCTCGGTGTTTTGCAACCGAACAGAATTACAGAAGGATTATACACAAAGCGTGTGTATGTGTGTGTGTTTTGCCGACATGTTTACCTGAGTTAGCATGAACTGAACAGATGGAGAGTTCCGACTCCGTGTCATTTGTTACAGACCTGGTGTGTAATTGGATTCCATGTGAGGACTAATCTCGCACACTCACATGACCCCTCGTCATGGCTAATGGTTAAAGGCTAACCTTTAATGAATTGATTACGTTAAATTACACTAAATAGTTTAAAATGTCATTCCTCAGTTTCGTCTTCTAAGTCCTTCCAACTTTCTCATGCGCTGAACAGAATTATGGGAGAGTGTCAGTAACGATAGTGACGTTCACGATGGCAGTACAGTGTGTACTGAATATGGCAATTTATTCCACAACCTTGTTGGATTCTCGATTCTTATTGGTCTTATTGTTACAGCAGCCCTGACAGCAGTTCCAGCTGCAAGGAAATCCATCCATCCATCCATTATCTATAGCGCTTTATCCGTCTGGGTCGCGGGGAAGCTGGAGCCAATCCCAGCAT